>PJEN01007398.1:0-99442 GCA_004024605.1 Pteronura brasiliensis | reverse complement strand
GTGGGTTAAAGCCTCTGCCTTCGGCTCAGGTCATGATCCCGGGGTCCTGGGATCGAGCCCCACATCGGGCTCTCTGCTTGGCAGGGAGCCTGCTTCTCCCTCTCTCTCTCTGCCTGCCTCTCTGCCTGCCTCTCTGCCTACTTGTGATCTCTCTCTCTCTCTGTCGAATAAATAAATAAAATCTTTAAAAAAAAAAAAATAGCATTGTTTTTCCTTAAAGATTTTATTTGTTTAGAAGCCACAGAGAAAAATGCAGAGAGAGACACAGGCTTCTAGATGTGGCGCTTGATCCTGGGGCCCTGGGATCATGACCTGAGCCGGAGGCAGACATTCAACCAACAGAAACAGCCAGGTGCCCTAACAATAAATCGTGAAAAGCAAGACAAACAGCTTCCATTCGTGGGAAGCACCCCAGACACCCTGGCACTCAGTACACCTTCAGACTTATAGTTCAAAAATCAA
This sequence comes from Pteronura brasiliensis, assembly GCA_004024605.1. Taxonomy (NCBI): domain Eukaryota; kingdom Metazoa; phylum Chordata; class Mammalia; order Carnivora; family Mustelidae; genus Pteronura; species Pteronura brasiliensis. Next base: position 98,980 of record PJEN01007398.1, on the reverse strand, counting down.
TTCTACTACCCACCTCTACCAGCAAACTCCTACCCATCCATCAAAGCCCCAGCCATGATGCCCATCCTGGGCCAAGCCCTCAGCCCCGCAGCATCTCGTTTCTCCCTCAGCCTAGCACTGACCACGAGGGACTGGGCGCATCCGTACCAGGCTCAGTCCCTCGAGGGCACTGTGAAAGCTCGGGTCTCGGGAAGTGGGGGTCTCTCCCTTCCCATGCCTGACAACTCAGGAGGCAGAGCCCCTCCTTTGTTGAAGTAACAACTCAGCTGCCACTACCTTCCAGGGCCAAGCCGGCAGCCCCTTTGGGGTTAAGGGGCCCCAGCGAGGAGAGGCCCATGGTGCAGCAGGAGTTAACTCACAGGGCAGAGGATTGGGTCTGGAGCTCCGGGTGGGGCAGGGTGGGACCCTTATCTCCCCCAACAGTCCGGGACACCACCCAGGACTCCCCAGCCAGGAGGCACAGCGCCTTCCCAGGCCGGGCTCTACCCCATCCACAGGAGGCAGCAAGACAACACGGCCTGACAAACACACGTAGAGCAGGTCCTGGGCTCCCGCCGGCCCCAGCACCGGCCCTCTGTCCCGTTTCTCTCCTCTGCAACAGGAGGGTGGACCACCGCACTCTGCAGGCCCCAAGGCAGCCTGGGGCCGGGGGAGAGGGGCCTGTCCCCAGCCCCTCGACCATGCTGTGACCCCACACAGCTGGACTCCGGGAAGGCGACGGGAACCCTGGCGAGAACCCCCACCCCGCTCAACCTAATCGGAAACTTCTTCCGAACTTCATGCTGCTGCAATGCTTCTTTGTCAGTCATCATCCCCCCAAACTAGTGTTTAATGGCTGCCTGATTTGCATAATTATGCATATTAATCCCGGCACCTAATGAATACGCATATGCCACATTTAGATTTTATTTTCTAATCAAAAACGTCCACCGTGATTGCAGCAAGGGGCTGCTTTAGCGGGGGTGGGGGGGGGGTCGTGTGCACCCGGCGGGGGCTCCTGTGGTCCCAGAGTCCAGCAGGCATTTGCCACCAGGTTTGCAGAATCCGCACCAGGGAGTGGAGTAGCAGCCCGTGAGGCAGGGGTGACCTTGGGCAATGTACCCGCAGCAAATGCCTCCCTTTCCCTCTACACCTGCTTGCCTGCCACCTCTCTCCTTCTGGAGCGGACCCCCACAACGTGCCCCTGGAGGGGCCAGGACCCCGCCACGGTGAGCAGGCAGGCCACATGCCAAGACCACAACAGACCACGTCTGAGGGCAACTCCAACGGGGTGCCCGCAGCCTACCCCTGTGTGAAGGGCACCCGGGGGCCCCCACAAGCTGCCGGCTTCCCTTTCTGTGGAAACCCTCACCGGCTCCCTCCCCTCGATGTCAAAACTAGGGACGGCCCCTCCCCCACCACCCCACTCACCGTTATTAACCCCCCCACCAGTTAATCGTACGTTTTAATAACCATTATGAATATTCATAACATTCCTTGTTCATGTTCTAATTAAAACGTACTAATAGAACCAAACACAGCCGTCGGAATGCAATCTTTTCACGCCTTTCTTCTCCAGAGGACATGCTTCTGGGGGCAGTGGAGGCTGCTTGGGGTGGGAGCGGGCCGGGCCAGGCCAGGGCTGAGGGCACTCTGCGAGGGCCCACACAAGGCAGAGCCCAAGGGCTCGGTGGGGTGGGGCGGGGGGAGGAGCCGTGCACCTGCCCCTGGCAGCGAGGGCTATGGAGGAGCAGGCCCAGGCCACAGGGAGAGCAGCCTGCCCTCCACCAGGCCCAGGCCCCTCCCCCGCAGGCCTTACCCCGAGACAAGGGGGCTCAGAGGGGCCCCCCCAACAGACACTGGTGGCCCGTCCTCTGCCAACAACTGCAGCCCAGATACCACGGCAGCCCCCCCAAAGCCCCCTGACACTCCCTGCGCCTCCCGCTTTCCTGGGGGGTTACTGCCATGCGACCGTGCCCGCTTGTTCCCTGAACAAGGGCAGACAAGCAGCTGGCCCCCTGTGGAGCAGCTCGGCCAACGTCAGTAGGAAGGAAGATTCCTGAAGCTGGCACGCCGCAGGAAGCAGCCCTGACCAGGGACCAGGGACCAGGGACCAGGGCTGGGCTTACACTTGGGGCAGGCAAAGCCCAGGTGGTCATGAGCCCGGCTCCGGGAGTGCACCTTCCCCCAGATGCCCAGCTGGACCCCCAGAGCGGCTGCCCTCCTTCCTCCCTGCCTGCCGGTCAGAGCCGCCCTTCCCTGCCCCCCACGCCTTCCCTGCGTCGACCTGCAGCAGCGTCCCCCACCCAGTGGGGTTTCCTGCCACACTGCAGACCCAGGAACTTGAGGAAGCCCCCCCCGCCTGCCACAAACCGTGGCTGCGCCCCCCAGCAGCCCCCGTGACGCCGACCACCCTTCACCCCGCAGCTCATCCCTGACCAGCCCCAACCCCGGAGCGGAACCCCCGCGCACCCCGAGCTCTGCCCCGTCAGACCCCACACCCACAGACTCCTCGTCCTCCTCAGGGGCTGTCGCCTTCCTGTCCCCTCGGAGCCCAGGGTCCTCTGGGTCTTCTTAGCATGGCCCACGCGGGGCCGGCCCCCTGGAAACAGCCTCGGCAACATCCGGGCCTCCCTCCCTCGCTGGACCTGCCCCACGGCCAGTCTCCACGAGGGCTCCCGCGGGGCCACGCTGCCTGCCGGCCCGTCCCCACCTGGCGCGGCTGCTCGTCATCGACGTGGCCAGTGTGCGTGGCGGCGGGAAGGACCTTCCGCTTCTGTGTGACTTCCAATAACGTGACCTCAGGTGACCGTCTGTGGCCCGTGGTGGCTGTGCCGGACACCGTGGGCCCAGAAGCGAACGACTGAAACGGAGCCACCGCCGCAGCCGCCGAGACAGTGTCGGAACCTGGTCGGAGGGCGTCGGAGAGCGGCCACCGCGCAGGCGCTCACGGAACTCCTCCCTCCTCGCGGTTCACCCGGCAGCCCCCGAACCCCACGCAGACCAGCGCTCTCTGGCTCTCCCCGCTCACCATCAGCGGCCTCCAAAGGGCGGACGTGCGTCAGGGAGCCCCGCCGGGGGCGGCACGAGGGTCTGGCGGAGGGTCACGATCGCCGTGAGGGTGGACGTGGGGGCAGCCCTTCCTCCGCGGGGCTCTCCTCCTGGGACTTTAGGGTTGACTTTTTTTTTTTTTTAAAGATTTATTTGAGGGAGGGCGGGGCTGAGAGAGAGACTCTGGAGCAGACGCCGTGCTGAGTGTGGATCCCGATGTGGGGCTCGAGCCCACGACCCCGAGATCAGGATCTGAGCCAAAACCAGAGTCAGACGCTCATCTGGCAGAGCCTCCCAGGCGCCCCCGGTGTCGACGCTGACATTCCTGTACCATTTCAAAACCTGTGGGGGCATACCAGGCCGAGCCCTGAACCCCGGCTCACTAGCCCACCCAGCCCACATCCCCGCCCCTCTGCTTTATCCTTTGCCTTCTGTCCAGACACAACAACGCTGCCCTGTCCGGCCGGCACAGCTTCAGAGTTTAGTAAGTTCTCCAGACCTGGCTGCGACCAGAATAGCGAAAAGGGTCAGAAGCAGGTTAGAGGGAGCGCCTGGGTGGCTCAGTGGGTCAAAGCCTCTGCCTTCGTCTCAGGTCATGGTCCCAGGGTCCTGGGATCGAGCCCCGCATCGGGCTCTCTGCCTGGCGGGGAGCCTGCTTTCTCCTCTCTCTCCGCCTGCCTCTCTGCCTGCTTGTGATCTCTGTCAAATAAATAAATAAAGTCTTTGAAAAAAAAAAAAAAAAAAAAAAAGAAGCAGCAGGTTCAAGAACATCGCAGACAGCACGCCAAGAAGCAGGTGCCGGGCAGGCCCAGGACCCCGGGCACATCCGCCCCAGCGTGGGGACAAGAAAGCAGGGGCCCCCGTGCGAACCAAGCGCAAGTGAACTGGAGACGGAAGAGGAAGTGAGTAGAGGCCACGCCCCACCCCCTCTAAGAGTAGGAGGACCCCCAACCTGGGGTTTCCCGGGTGGCAGAGCCAGCCCCACATAAGGCGGGTCCCACACACACGTGGTAATTCACAGAGGAATGGGGCCACAGGGCTACGCTGGGGAGGGCACCCTCCCTCCCCCCTCCCGCGAACTTCAGGAAGACGCCGGACCCGTTTCAGGCTCAAGGGGGCCCATGTGGAAGTCAAGTGTGGGGAGGGGAGGACCTGCCCCCAACGTGAGCCCAGAAGCCAACCCGGGGCTTCCAGGCAAGAACGGACAGAAAAGAGAGACACGCAGGGATGCCAAATGTGGACGGGGGCCCCAGATTTGGGGTGTATCTCGCAAATAGACTACCTGAGGCGGCAGCCGCCAGGCACCCTTAAGGGAGTCTGGGAGGAGAAGAGACTTGAGAGAAAGAGTGAGAAAGCAGAAAACGCGAGCCGAGCGGCAGCCCCACCAACACGCAGGAGACTCGGGAGGGGCAGCAACCGAGGCAGCAGCGTGCAGAGCGGCCACGTGGCAAGGGCGTCCCCCACGCGGCGGGGACGGTCAGGGCTCCCAGAGGATGCACAGCCAAGACCTGGCCTAACCCCACAGCCTGCGCAGCTGACGGCCCATGTCTGAGCCCGCGGACAACCGGAGATAAAGGAACGAGAACGCGAAGAAGGGGACGAAAGACACACACGCGTCCTGACGTCAAAGATGGCCGGGGGCAGGAGCCCTCGGGCCGGCGAGCTGCAGCGGCCGCCTTGCTGTTCCGCCTTGCTGTTCCGCAGACGAAGCAGTGGCAGGAGCGGGGAGAGGCCAGGTCACCTGCTCGGGCCCCCCCGTAACCACTGTGCCCAGACTCTCGCCGAGAAACGTTCCCCACGAGGGTGATCTGTCAGGCAGGGAAGCGGCTTATCGCCCCGCTTTCCTGCAGGAAAGGGACGTCTGATTTCCCCTGGGGGCTGGGAAGGCCGCATCTGGAGGTTCACACGCGTTACTTAAGACCCCGAGAGAAGCCCCCAGCAGGGCGGTGGACCAGCACGGACCCCCCACCCAAACCTGCTCGGGAAAACATGTGGCCCACGCAAGGTGGCGAGGAAGCGTACAGACAGCCGTGGCCGGGCACCTCGGGAGGCCACGCGCACACGGCACGCGATGTGAGCAAGGAGTCAGATGTCCACATCCAGGGCCCAGTCGGGGCAGGGGGAGCTTCACGGAGGACAGGCCGGACGGAGACAGCCCCGCTGACCTGAGCTCCGGGAGTCGTGAAACCCAGCACCCCACCCCCGGCACACACAAGCCCTGGGGGGTGCGCAGGGAGCACCTTGGGGCCGTGGCTCTGCACTCTTGACCTCAACACGAGATGGACAGACGCTGGCCCCCTCCTAGGAATTAGGACTCTCCGAAGGAACGTGACTCAACGAGAACGTTCTTCTAAAAGGAAGCAGCAAGTATCTCTAAAAAACAACAGATGGCCACACGGCCACGGCCCCCAAGAACACAACAGGACATAAACACGGGCCCTGCAACACCAGGCCCTGAGCCGAGGTCCGCAAGCACGGCAGCCCCGCGGCCCAGGGTCAAACACAAACCACCTGCCACAAGCTGGAAAGAAGCAGGGGAGAGGGAGAGAGGAGCAGCTGGGCAGACGCGCGCCGGTGTGACGGACGCCTGCTCCGCTGTTGCCCGGAAGGACGGTGAGTGAGAGAGACCGAGGCGGCGGAGCCTCGGACAGAGAACAGAGAGGGAAAGCCGCCGGATGTAGAACCGAAGCGTGGACTCTGCCTCCCGACAAACAGGGACAGGGGACTCTGGAGGCCGCGGAAGTCCCCACTGGCCACGTCACCGTGTTTCCCGACTGAGAACTTTCTCCGCAGACACGCCAGAGTTGAAAAGAGGCGCGGACAAAATCACGACAGGCATCACTGCAGGGAGAAAGGGGCTCGGACGCGAACAGGGAGGCGGGCTGGGTCCCCCATGCCAGAGACCATTCCCCAGAGCCGGGTCCAGAGCGTGCAGAGGTCGCCCACGGAAGCCCCTGGCCACACGACTCGGGACCCCGGGCACAGTGCTGGGCCGGAGTGGGCCGGTCCTGGGGACAGTGCCAGGACGCGGCGGCGAAGGAAAGCTGAGACCACGCTTGTGGTGGACGCCACGTGGGACCCGAGGGACGGGGCCTGGGTGTGACACACGCACACCTACGGCAGGAGGGACCTCCAGGTGACCACACGTGTCAGGCCTAGTCCTGCTGACGGTTCTGACAAGCCCAGGAGCACATGCCTGCGGTTCTAGAAACCGCGGCCACTGCGGAAAGGCACACAGCGTCTGCATGGGACATGGGAGGTGAGGGGCCCAAGGACGGCTGGACAGGTCAGCTGGAAAACCAAGCCAAGGAACGAACACGAACAGGGAATGAATGTCAGGAGGCCAGCAGGACAGAGAAGGCCCCGGACCACAGCACTCTCACTGGAGGCTGTGAGACAGAACAGAACGGAACTGTAGAAAAGCCAAGGGCCTCGTACATCAGTTTCCATAGTTTCTCCTCGAAACCACACGGGTCAAGACAAAGAACCCGAACAAACGGGGGAAAACCGGGTTCTGGCCTCAGGAAACAGTGTGGTGGAGGTGGACGGTTCCTCCCAAAGTCAGCTACGCAGTCGACACTATGACACATCCCTACGGGGTCTGCCTCCAGGACGGGGCCGTGGTGAGACTGCGCCCAGACCACAGCCCAGAATCGTGAGTCTGAACGGGTGGGGGGACCCCGTGGAAGGACGGCAGGAGCAGGACACACCACGCAGTCGCTACCCCCGGGGGGCCGAGGCAGGAGCAGGTGGAAAGGCGGGAGGAGGACAGAACTTCACGGCCATCTGGCACCTCAGGAGGCGCCCTCCACCCCCCCACAAGGCGGATACGGACACAACCCCGTTGTAACGTGGACGCTCCTTCCCGGCGCTCTCCCCCACCCGCCGCACACAGCTCCACCCGGACCCCTCGGCTCCGTTTCGGGCCACGTTCACACGCACACAGGAACCCCGAGATCTCCCAGCACTCGGGTTTCTTACTTTGTTCTGATCTTTGGCCCTTTCTTCCTGGTTTTCGGCCCTGTTCTCCCGGGGTACGGCTCGCACTCAAGTGTCTTCTCCTCCCGTGTTAGACGTTTCCCCAGGGACCACCGGCCTCTTGCGGGCATGGGCGTCTAGCGAGGACAGGTGCCCCCACGAGCCCTGGTTTCGGGCCCGCTCCCAGCCGCGCCGACAGCTCAGGGCAGCCCCCCGGAGAGCGCATCGTGCGCCCTGGCCGGGAACGGCTGCCCACACGACGGGGACCGCTCCTCCGCCGAGACCCTCGCCCTCCGGTGTGTTCCTCCCGTCCCTGCTCTGCACACTGTGCCCTCTGCCGTCTGCCGTCTCTCCCCACGCCCTCCTCGCTCCTCGGCCTCGGGTAACAGGCAGCAGCGGCCCTCGAGAGCCTCCCACCTGTGCCACCGAACGAGCAGCGTCCTGGGACTCCCGCGGGCTCTCCGGAGCGGCCCCAAGGCCAGGATGCCACAAGCAGAAAGACCAGACAGCGTGAACGTGAAATCTAGGAAATGTCAGGACCAACTAAAAATCTCCATCTTTAGCAAGTCATAAATGAAATCCGGAAACAGCCGCAGCACAGATCGCAGCAGACGAGCACCTTCGGACGGGAGAACCGGCGGCAGAGAGCGCGGCAGAGCCATGGCCGGGAGCGGCCCCGGGCTAACCCGCCACGGTCACGAAGGGGGACAGCAACGATCCTCTCGCTTACTCCCTGCCCTGTGAGGACAAACACTCCCACCACCCAGGGTTGGTGCCTGGAACGCGGAGCTCGGCGAGAGCGGAGACAGTCCGCGGTCAGGACCGGCGCTGCAGTTGCCGGAAGCTCACCGGGCAGCGACGGGAAGATACCACCAACACCGCCGACACCCGCGATGGGAGTCCAGGGAGCCCCGGTCAGCGCGAGGAGCCGATCTCGGAAGGTCCCGCGGTCTCGTGTGGTTTCAGTGTCCTTGACATTCTCAACTGGACAAAACGCCAGAGCTGGAGAACAGTCGGTCAGCGGCTGCTGGGGTGAAGGGCGGCAGGAGGGTGTGACTGAGGCAGCAGGTGGGGACATCTCGGCACTCAGACCATGGTCATGGGCTAATGGCGCTCCAGGCAGGAGACAAGCGTGTAGACCCCCCAACACACAAGCAGACGCAAGCCGTACGGCGCACGGGACAGAGAAGATCTGAACCACGTCTGGACGCTACCAAGGTCGGCTCCCAGGCTATGAGCGTGCGGGTCACGGCTGGGGAGGGATGCCCTTGACCTCCTCCTACGGGTCTCTTCCTAGCAATCCAGGACGATTCCAAAGACAACGGTCAACTCCAAAGAGGGGCAGGGAGTGGGGGATGCATTTGCTCAAGACAGTAACGAAAACCCATCAGAAAAGAGCTCGCGGCCAACGAACTTTCGAAAAGGTGTCCGCCCAAGATGAGTGACCTAAATGCCCCAGCAACGGCACAGTCCTTGTCACCCGCCCAGCGGGAGGAGACACGCAACAACCTGCAGCGGAGAAGGCGCTGGGCCGGAGAGGCACGCTCGCAGGACTGACCTCCATGGGACCCCCGCCCAGCCCTGGCTGACTGGGTCATCAATGGGAGTCCCGAGCGGAGGGATTTCACCCCGAGCACGCCCTTCGTTCACAGCTCTAATGAGAAAGCTGCAGAGACCACAGTGTCCTCTGCCTGTCCATGCACGGCTACTGGTGTCCGGTGGCCTCGGACCCCGCGGTCCCTGGCAGACAACACGCCGTCACCCGGCTCTGAGCCTCACGGTCTTCGGGAGCGTGCACGGGAAAGCTTCCTCCTCTGGAGCATTCTCCGACCCAGGTGCAAACCGGGAAACCTCCGGCACGCACGGCTCCAGGTCCCCCCCACCACTGGAGCGGAGGGCCAGGCAGACCCCCCACGCCGCCCGCGGAGCCATGGCCCACGCGTGGGGAGCTTGCGTGAAGAGAATAGGCTGACTTGGGGACGGGATGGAGACCAGGACGCGTGAGGCCAGCCGGCCTGGAGAAGGCACAGGCTGGCGGGGCCCAGGAGCGCCCGGGAGCCCCCGGGGGAGCTTCCCGGGCCCACCTGCTGAGGACCAGCCCCACCAGGCAGAAGAGGGGGAAGCGAGCTCAGAGCAGGGAGAACCCACGAAGGGCCAAGCCCAGGCCTGAGACTGCGACCTCACGGCAGGGCCAGGAGGGCTCCTCCGGGACGCGCCCACCTCCAGCTTCCAAAGCCCTCAAGGCTGTGGGCTCGTGGAAGCACCTGGCGGGCCGCAGGCACGCGTCCTCTTACAGATGAAGAAACAGGCTCGCGCCTGCCGCAGGCGACACAGTGTCTCCTGCCTGGGGCGCAGCGAGAAGGGGCCCTTCAGCTCCGGTCCTTGGGTTCCCGGTCCCATGTTCCCAGCCACACCAGGCTGGGGCTGATGCTGACGGCTCGAATAGACCTGGGTGAGGAGTCCCTGGCTGCAGACCCAGGACGGGGGCCTCCCAGGCTGGAACCAGCACACTCTGTCCCCATCCCAAGTGATCAGGGCAGGGCCACAAATGGCACCTCCCCCAGGAGCTGAGGCTTTGATTCGGGCTGCTGGCCCCAAGTGGGCACCAGAGGAGGGAAGACCACTGGGGCAGAGGCCCAGGGGAGACCAGGGAACGCCTGCGCCCTCTCCTCCAAGGAGACCCCCAGGGCCTGACTCTCTGCCCAAGCCAGACGAAGGACAGCACCCCAGCTCCTGGGAGGTATTTCTGGGGGAGGTGGCAGGATGGCCTGTGGGGATTTCCGCGGCTCAGAGACGACTCGGTCAGCCTGCGGCCACTTCCTCGGGCACAGGGGGGCCGGCATGGGGAGGGGAGCGGACATGACACAACGTCCCTCCCCTTGTGGGGGTGTCTGAGCACAACCCACCCCTGAAAAGCCCCTTCCTTCCCCAGCCAGAACACACTAGATACCCTGGGGCACTTATAAACGACTCCCAGACAAACCCTTCCATCCCAAATCCGAGTCACGGAAAGACTCCCACCCCCACCCCTGGGGTAAAAGCCAAGACCCCAAGGCCCTGCAGGACCTTCCTGGCTCCTGCCCACCCCCTCTGCTCCTCCTCCAACACGCCAGCACCGGCTCTGCTCCAGGCCCTTGCACAGGCTGTGCCCCTCGCCCTGAACCCCTCGCGTGTCTCCACTCAAACAGCACCTCCTCGTAGACGGTCCCCAACCACCTCCGCTTTGTGACTGCCTCCCCCCTGCCCTGCTGCCTGACCAGCCACCCGATGCCCTGAGCCACAGGGTCCTACCTGAGCCTCCAAACTGGGCGCCGGCCAGGGAGGTGGGCCGGCCCTTGCCGTGGGCCGCTGGCAAGGGGAACATCTGTAGGAGAGAGAGAGAGGAGCGTGGGTTCAGGACACAGCTCTGCCTAGGGGACCGTCTCACGGGAGACCCCAGGCAAGAAAAGCAGAGAAGGGGCCACACGGCATGCAAGGGAGCCCAGCCCCGCTGCTGGCAGCGCCGCTGAATGGACGGCTCTTGATCTCGGGGACACGAGTATGACCTGCACGACGGGTGCAGAACTTACTTAAGTGGTAACACAAAACAACTCTGCTGTTCGCAGCCGGGCAGCCGCTGTCAGCACTGGAAACCTTCTACCTAAGCTCAGAAGCCAAACGAGCTTTTCCTTAAGTTCCAGCTTTAAAAAACTGGAGTACTGCTCTGGGGGCCAGCAACAAGGGGGTCTGTGCACAAGGCCCTCCCCAGGCCAGAATCCCCCCGTCCTGCGTGCCCCGGACTCTGAGTGGCAGCATGTGGGGAGGCCAGCGCCGCCCAGCTGCTGGGATGGGAGGGTGACCTGGGTCAAGCGGCCCCCACGTGCCAGATTCTGTATTCCATGGCTACCTGGGGACCCTTATCACACCTGCCCCTCAGGAGAAACTGAGGCCCGGAACCCCAGGAAGCTGGAGGAACCTGGGAAAGGCAGTGCCCACCCCCCATAGGTGACTGGGAGGTTGTCCTGGGTGCTGTGTAGGCCACCCCCGCCCCACCCCAGTTTACCCAAACCCACCGTGCTAAGTCCCTCAGGATTAAACAGCTTAGTGGCACTAGCCAAGAAAACCCAACACCAACAAACCCTTTTACCGCACAAAACAAAACACATCCGGGCCCTACCCCCAGAGTCCAGGTTTAGACTCTGGCTAGGGTGGCTACAATCGGAGCTAGGGGCTCACTGGGAGCTGCTGACACCCCCAGCCCCCACCACCACCCAGCTGAGGACACGGGCCCTGTGGGCAGCACTCCCGGGGCAGCGTCGCCAGCCCTGGGACAGTCCCAGGACAGGGAGCCATGTTCCCACGGCCCGTCCTACAGAAGGGAAACAGGCCACGTGCGCACCTGGCCACGGCAGGCCAGACGGCAGGGGCCCATGGGAGGCCAGGAGCCCGGCGGGAGGCAGGTTCTCACTGGGTCTGCACCCCTGTTTGGGGCGTGCCTGTGCTCGCTCAACTGGCCCAGCCTCCCCAGGGCCCTGTTCTCCCACGTGGGGTCCTGGCCCATGGGGACAGGCCGAGCCACAACCAGAACCCACTGGACCCCAGGCCTGGGGGTCGGGAGCCAAGCCCCTGGGGGTGGGAGGGCCGCATTCCAAGTCTTTGTTTTGTCCCCTCGGGTACCAGGGGCTGTGCTGACGTGGCATCGCCCACAAGGGGCCCTGGGCCCTGTCCGTCCCCACACGCCCGCTCACACCCTGCAGCAGCGGCCAGCTCTTCTGTGAGGGGGACCCAGGGCCCTGACCACATGGCACACTGAAAACCGGTCCTGCAGGCGCCCCCCGCGCTCAGAGCCCACGTGCCCTCCACGCCCCGACGAGCCTCCTCTTCCCCCTTGGAGAATTCAGGGCCCAGCAGCCCTTAGCACCGCAGCCAAGCTGTCCCTTGCCCTGTCCCAACAGTGGTGTCTCCTGCACAGAAACCTGGCCCCGGCGAGCACTACCCCTCCCGAGCCCTCCTCAGCCTAAAACCAAGCTGATGAGAAAACAACTGCAGCGGGTTTCTCTGGGGCAGGTACGAGGGAGCCGCTAAGGAAGGACGGCAGGGGACGGCCGAGCTCTTGGCACCCGGGAACCGGACCAGGCCTCTCTCCTTGTGACAAGGACGGTGAATGAAAATGCAGCTCCGGGTGTGCCCTGAGAGAAGACACAGGGCACCTCACCCCTCAGCCTCAATTTCCTCATCTGTGAAACGGGTTGGGAGCTGGGGCAGAAGAGACGGTCGGACGCACCAGAAAGAAGGGATAGGGCAATGAGGGTTCAAAGCTCTTGGCCAGAAGAGGCGAAGGGGCCCGGCCCGGCCCGACCTGGTGCCCGCCGCCCGCCTCCCCCCGCACCGCCTCAGTCTGTTCCAGCTCAGTAGCCCGTGACCTGTCAGTTTAACAAGAAAACAAGTGAGCCGCGCTCTGGGTTACTCAGCCGGGGAAGCAAAAATAAAACGGGGCTTAAAAATGGCTCAGAAATACCAGTGTGGCCCTTCCGGAGCCGGAGCCCTCTGTCCCGGGGGCTGTGTTTTTCCACAGGACGGCTGGTGTCGTTTCGGTTTGGGGACTTTTGTTTTCGACAGGCCTCAGTGGCCTGCGCCGCCTCCCGCTGGGGGGCGAACTTCAGACCGAAAGCACCCTCCCCCCAAGTGTTTCGGATCCCAAGAGCGCTTCCTGGTGGAGGAGCCAGAGCAGGACTTGGGGAAGTGTCTGTAGCAGGCTGCAGGCCCCCAGAGGACACACAGACCACCGCACGCTGGCGGCAGACGACCCACCGTACAGACGAGCACACTGAGGCCGCAGCCCCCGCCCCGGGCGCGGCTGAGCTGCGTGAGGCCCGGGAGCCAGCATCCTCCCGAGAGCTCTGTCCAGCCGGGCGGGAGCCGCGCACTGCGGGGCCCCTGGAGCCACGGGAGGGACAGTGGCAGCTCCCACCTGCCTGGAGACGTCCACACTCCCGAGATCTACCACGGCCTCCTGCCCAGGCCCCCTGGCTCCTGACCACCCATCGCACCAGCCGCCATGTGGCTGAGTCACTGAGGAGGGGACCCTCACTGGCCATGCTCTCTGCCCCATACCGATCATCTTGGTTCTGGGTGGTTCTTTTTCCTTCCTCCTTCTTACCCCCACGCCAACGCGTAAGCCTGATCACATCCACTTTCCAGATCAGGAGGCCAAGGCCACTGCTGGCCCACAGCCCACGTGCCCCACTGCACCCCAAATCCTCCAGCCCCTAGCCACCAGGGACCCTTCTAGCCAGCCAAATCTGAGGTCTGGCTCTGGGCTGTTGGGGTATTTCTGGCAGATGCTTCTGCCCCAGGAAGCCTGGGGACGCAGGCCGGCACCCAGGCGGGGCCCCGGCTTACCATGCTGAAGTCCAGGAGATCACTGAGCTCCTTGTCTGTGCCCACGGGCGCCATCCTCTGTGGCTGGTTCATCCTCCAGGGCCCAGAGGAGGCACCTCAGGCCTACAGACGGCCCTGCAGAGAAGGGGACAGACACACCGAGAGACAGAGAGAAAAGAAGAGATCTGAGTGATGGCGGCAGAGGTGGACAGATGGGGAGTGGGAGAGCCCTTCTTCTAACGGCCCTGAGGGCTTGGGTCTTCCCAGAAGGAACCCCTTCCTGACCCTGGGGGTGGGGACAGAGCTTCCAGGACTCCCTGCTTTGGGCCCCTAGAGACCTCTCCCCAGAGCCCTCAGGGAGTTTGAACACTGGGAGGGGGGGAGGGGGAGTCCGCAAATACACATTCCCTAAAGCCCTCCAAGACCACCAAGGAGTCAGATGGCAAATTTCAAACGGGATGCAGGGTGGGAGTGGTCCCTTCCCCAATGCGTCAGAACCCGCCCTTCTTCCCCCCCATCTCTCCTTCCCAACAGCAGCCCCCCAGGCGTGCCACCGCCACGGAGGGAGGGCAGCCCAGGCCCCACCCCACGGGAAATGTGACCCCCACCCCCCAACAGCTGTCCCAGCCTGTTGAAAACCAGGTCGCCCCAAAATTCAAAGCTAAAAACAACCTTCAGTAAAAAGGCTCAACGGTCTTCCCAAGTCCGCACGGGAAGGGAGGAAGGCGCCCGGCGCAAGGACCTGCCTACTAAGCTCCCCTCTACCCCTCACCCCCTCTCCCCGCAAAGAAAACAACCCAGCTCGGATAGCAGAAAAAACCGCCCCCAGCTCGCTTTATTGTCACGATGTATCCGGGAATTATTTCCGAGCAACTTTGAAAACATCCCTCGCCCGCCGCTCCGGGGTGGGCTGGGGTGTCCCCGAAGCAGGGCTTCCCCGGCCCGGCCGCAGGCGCTTCCGTTCCCGAGCGCCGGTGGAAGCTCACCTGCCGGGCCCGCCGCCCCCTCCCCCGGGCAGGCGGAACGCAGCCGGGCGCGCACCCTCCTGCCTGGGCCCCAGGCTCCGCGGCGGCGGCGGCCCCCTCACACGCGGGGGGACCCAGGGTCCAGCCCGAGAAGCCCCCACTCGCTCGGCCAGCCCGCGGCGGTGGGGGGACGCGGCCGGCCCAGCGCCCCTCCCCCGGCGGGCGTGCGAAGCTGACTTCGTCGGGCCCGAAACCACTTTCTGGCGGGGCGGCTGAGACCGACGCCGGGGCGGCCCGAGGCGTGGGGACGTGGGGCTGTCGCAGGGCTCCGGGGCCGGCGCCCGCCACGGAAAGAAGGGGAGGCGCTGCGAGCGGCCGCCCCGGCCCCCCCCACCCCCCCGCCCGCCGCGGCCGGTGCAGGCGGCGGCCCGGGAGCCTTTGAAGCCGGCCCGCCGCTGCCGCCGCCCCGGGCCTCGCTAACGCGCAGCAGATGTTCGCGCCCCGGCCCCCCCGCCGGCCGGCCCCAACCTGCGCCCGCGGGCCGCGCCGCCGCACCTTCCCCGCCAGACAAAAGGACGCTCCCCGCCCCCTCCGAACTCGGCGCCCGCGGAGGGGCCCCCGCCCGCGCCCCGCCCGCCGCGCCGCAAAGTTTCGCCAAGTGCGGCCCGGCGGGCGGGGGGCGCGGAAAGTTGGAGAACAATGACGCCCGGGCCGCGGCGGGGCGCACCCCGGATGGCGCCCCGGCCCCGAGGTCCCGGCCCGCGGCCGCGGGGGGAGGGGGCGGGCGGACTTCGCACAAAGCCGCGGGCGCCGGCGTCCGGCGTGCTCACCTGCTCGGCGCGGCCGGGCCCGCAGCGCGCGGGGGGTGGCGGCATGAACGGCCCCCCCGGACAAAGGGGCGTCGCGCCGGGCCCCCGAGGGTCGCGCGTGGGCGGCGGCGCGTGGGCCGGCCCTCCCCCCGCGGCCCGCCCCGCGGGGCCCGTGCGCGGCCGGGGCGCTGGCGGAGGCGGCGTTTGCGGAGCTCGCGCTGCCCGCCGCCCGCGTCGCTGGGCTCGGTCCGGCCCGCTACGCCCGCGGCCGCCGCCGCTGCCTCATCTTCCTGCGGCGGGAGACATGTTCCGCCCCCCCGCCCCTGCGCCGCCCCGCCCCCAACAGGCCCCGCCCCGCGCCCCGCCCCGGCCCGCGCGCCGACCGGCGCCGCCGCGGATCCCTCCGCCGCCACCCGCTCGCGAACCGCGCGGCTCGTCTTGCTGCGCGCCCGCGGGAAGCGGCGCCGGCCTCGTGGGAACTAGGGCCTGGGAGCAGGGGGCGCCGGCTAAGGGCGCGGGGAGGGGGCCGGAACTATCTTCCAGCGCGGAGGCGCACGCGGATTGGCAACGCACTCGTGACGCAAGAAGGCATGGACCGTGAGACGGAAAGATAAGGCTGGACAGCGGTGGCCAATCGAAGGGTGCGACAGTTTGATTGGCGTGACCGGCGGCCATTCGCGATGCGGCCCCTCCCCCGCCCCTCCTCTTCCGAGAGGTCCAGCGAAGAAAGAGGTGGGACTCTCGGGGTGTTAGTCCCCGAGAAGTGATGGGGGAGGGCTTTGCGGTTTTATTGTCAGGTGTGCGGGCCCGCCCGCGCGGCCTCTCGGAGGAGGTCGAGTCTCAGTTCCTGGGGCTGGCCCCCGGTACTGGGTCTTGAGAGCGGGCATGTGCGCCTTTTCTTGCAGCGCGGAAGCCAGCGCCGTTTCAGGGTCCGAGAGGCCCACGCGCAGCTCGCCCTGTGCCTCTGACTTGCTGGTTGCTTTCTCCTACCCGAGTCTCGGCTTGCTCCCCCGCAGTCTGGACCTGCGCCTGGGCAGGGCTGAGGCAGGACACAGCCTTCCGATGGTCAATGGTCTGTTTCCTTCGACGTCCGACATTCTTCCCACATCCAAGGGCTCCTCAAACCGCACAGAAGGGAATAATCGAATTACAAATGAAGGAAACGAAAATACCGGAATCTTAGGGCGCCTGGGTGGCTCAGTCGCTTAAGCTTCTGCCTTCGGCTCAGGTCATGGTCCCCGGGATCCTGGGATCGAGCCCCGCATCGGGCTCGCTGCTCTGCCGGGACTCTCCTTCTCCTTCTCCCTCTGCCTCTGCTCATTCTCTCTCTCTCTCTCTCTCTCAATAAATAAAATCTGGAGTGGGGGGGGAGAGAAGAGAGAAAGAAGGAAAATACCACCATCTTTCGTGGTTTCCTGTGTCCCCAGAAAGCCACCCTCCCTTCCAGGCCTGGGAAGAGGCCACCATCTTCCTGACACACTAGACTCTGGCCACCAGGTTCTCTTGGTGTTTTAGAACCTGCCTGGCTCATACTCACCTCCAGGCTGTTGTCCTTGCTGTGCCCTCTGCCTGGAATGCTTTTCCACTCATACCTGGAAACCCCAAATCACCCTAGTTCAGTGCTACCCCCAACCCAGGAAGCAAAGTGGTGGTCCAGGGTGAGGAGTGAGTGGAGAAGACTAAGGAGAGACCAGAGGGCTCCGGGCCTCCCAACAAAGGCACAAGGCCCCCTGCTGCAGCCAGAGTAGGCTGACCCTCACCCTGACCCCTTCTGGCTCAGAGAATTCCCCTGTGCTGCACGCCTGGAGAGCAGGTGTGGGTCTTGGGGCCTGGGTTCGAATTCCTCATTCCTTCCCGCCTCACTGTGGCCTCTTGCAAATTCTTGACACCATCCAGGCCTCAGTTTCTCCGTCGAGAACACGGAAGGCACAGCGATGGCTACAGAGTCGGTGCCCATGGCTTGAGCCTTCCTCCCTCAGCCTCTCCCCACTGGTGGACTCGTGTCCCTGGCAGCACAAAGGGCCCTTCAGTCCCCAGCTGTTCCCTGTGGCCCAACCCTGACACTACAGGTCTAGACCCGCTCCAGCTTCCCCCCAGCCTGGGGGGGTTTCTCAAGGAGCAGGCTGGGGCCCAGGCCTCTCAGGGCCCCCAGCCTCACGCAGACCGTGTAAACAGCAGCTCCGGGGCCACCGTGCCTAAAGAGGCCTCCACAAACTCACGGACCACACGGCTATTGACTACCAGCTGTGTGCCTCGCTCGGTGCAGGAGACTGGGCCAGTGGCATCTGTGACTCGCCCGTGTCTGCCCTCCAGATGGGCCATCAGAGGCCCCCCCCTTTGGCTCTACAGGTGACTCTCTGCATCCATACGTTTGGCTGTCAGGTCCCCATGATCGAGAGATTAGACCCATTGTACAGATGAAGAAACTGAGGCTTAGAAAGGCCCTCTCTGGGTCCAGGGCGCCCCAGGGCTCACACCTGCCAGGAGGGCCTCCTGGCACCCACAGGTCACCACTGTCCTCCCTGGGGAGGCCCAGCCTGGACTGAGTCACTGGGTGGAGCCGCCCGTGGGGGCCCCCGCATGCCTGTCACCTCTGCCCAGCCCCGAGGGTTGGGTGAGCCCCACAAGGCCCTGGCATGGGGACAGACCGCCAGTGGCAGGTGCCAGGGGCCCCTTGAGGCCGGCCTACAGCCCGCCCACCCCCACCTGCCTGCTTGCCTGTGGCCTTTGTTCTCCTCCGGGTACTGCCTGCCGGCTTGGCCTGGGCAGGCAGGAGCCCGAGTCTCACACCCCTACTTGCTTCCTCTTTCCACACAAGCCACACCTGTGCCCTGGCCCCGGGTTGGGGACCCCATGTGCGGGAGAGAACCCCATTTCTGGTTGGAACGACAAATGCCAAGAACAGATTCTTGCCAGTGGTGGTGGTGATGGGGGGAGATGAGGGACAGAACACAGACGAGGGGCGGAGGGGACAGAAGCTTCCGGAAGACACAGTAGGTGTGCAGGCCAGGGTTGTCCGCGCAAAGAGGATGTAACGGAATCTAGGATCCTGGGGCCGTCTCCTGACATCTGTTTCCATTTGTCTCCAAAATGGGAATGTTCCCTTGGGGTGTGAGCAGAGCCCCGCCACCCCAACACGCACTGCTCCTCCCTGCGTTTCATAAGCCCTGGTGGGCGGGGCACATCTCACTCGAGCCTGACCCCGGCTGGGACATTTCCCTGTCCCCAGCCTGCGCCCGCGCACCGTGGAGAGTCGCGCCTCTGGAGCTGGGGGCTTCTTGGTCCCTGCGGCCCCCACGGAGGGGCCTGACCCAGACCCGCATGCTCACTGGGGTGTTGGGGCTCATTTGTTCATTCCTTCATTCACTTTTCCTGGCTTCTGGGAGCAAGGGTTCTCGAGGGCCTGCTGCTTGGGCCTAGGGCCGGCGGGTCATGCTGGATACGGGATGCGGAGGGGAAAGGGCTGCTGCCTCGCCGGTGGGAGGCAGGACGGAAGCGGCAGCCGTACCACCAGCCCCTCAGGCCGGGCTTGTCTGGCCCTCGCAGCTCTAAGCACAAGGAAGGGGGCCTGGTGGTGACCGACCCCTGCCCATCCACCCCAGCCGTGTCCCGGGGAGCCAGGGGGCCAGGAGAGCTGGGAAACGGGCTGAGAGCAGCCAGCACCCCACCCTTGTGCCCCCATTGCTGGGCACCAGACGAAGAGGCAGAAGGCTCTGAATGTGCTCCCGCAGGACCCGGACCTCAGTGGGGTGGGTCCCCGGGGCAGAGACACTGGGTGTGACCAGAGGATGAGAAAAGCCAGTGGGGGAAGTGTGGGGACAGAGATCGGGAGGTGGGTCTGCACATGGTGTATCTGGTGTATTTAAGGGGACTTCCAGGCACGAGGCCTAAACCCAGGGAAGTGGAAGGGAAAGGAGCCAAGTCGGGGGTGGGGTCGGGTCTCAGCGGTGCACTAGGGAGCCCTGGCAGGGACTTAAGCAGGAGAGGGGTGTGGTCCGTATGGCTGCTGTGCGGAGGAGTGTTGGGGGGGTGTGGAAATAGATATTAGGGGGAGAGGAGGGCTGGCCCCAGGGGATGAGGAGCACGTGGACTGGGGATCGGTTTGAGGGGGACCGGAAGCTTGCGAGGGGTGCGGGCATGAGCAGAAAGCCACCTGTCAGGGCTGGGTGTGGGGCTGGGGGTCTGGGGGCAGTAACAGTGGTGCCCTTCTCCCAGCAGGGACGTCTTAGGGCTGGGGCAGGAATGAACGGCCCACAGAAGGGCCCTTTCCCGCCCAGGCCCTGCAGGACAGAGCCAGCCCTGGCCGGACAGTCGTGCACCAGGGGGCGGCAAGTGGGCAGGTGAAGTCCTGATCCGGGCTGAACCCCGACCCTGGACTGAACCCCGCGCCCGGGCCTAGCTCCCAGCTATGGACCGAACCCTCTTTCCACCTGGCCCCCCATTTACCTTGTGCCCCGCCACCCACAGGACCAGCGCCACCTGCCGAGGGCGGCCCTTCCCCCTCCTGGCCCAGTGCCTGTAGCTCCTGACTCAAGGGCCCCCAGGGCCCGTCCCGCCACATTCCAGGGTGGCCTGTGCAAACACAGGGTGCCTCCCCAGCGGCCCCCATGGCATTGTGTGCCCTAGTTCCCGGAGTGGGGGTTGTGGGCAGGGGACAGGGAGCCTGGTTGGGTACCCGCTGCCTGCCCACACATCCACCCACAGGGCATCCTCACTGACCTGTGCCTGTGGCGGCCCGGGGCGCTTCTGCCGACCTCACCACACCAAGGGCAATCCTTGTCTCCTGGCGTTGTTTGCGCCCCCGAGCTTCGCAAATGAGCCAGCGCAAATCACCCCCACTGCTCCAGTGGGGAAACTAAGTCTCGGGACCCCGCCCCATCCCCCTTCCTACTGCTCCTCAAACACCTTTGCTCTGGCCTTGTGCCTGGCTATCACTTCCTCACCCTTCGTTAGCTCTCAGCTCGGGGGCCGCCTCCTCCAGGAAGCCTCCCTGGTCCCCAGAGCTCGCCAGATGCTCCCTAAGTCTTGGAGCCTCTCTTGCTTTCTGCAGTTTCCGGTTACCCCACTGTTCACCAGCTCAGGCCCCCCAAGGGCAGGGAGTGGGCTTTTCTTACTCTATGAGGCTGGTACGCAGCAGGTGCCCAGAGGCTGGGTGGGTGGCAGTGAAGACAGAGGCAGCTTTGTGCTGAGGGCTCCTGGTTCTTAAGGCCAGGTTTGGGGGCCTGAGAGATGGGAAGAAACGAGCAGGAAACACTGGGCCTGCCTTGCCAGCAGAACTGGGTTCAAATCCTAGTTCCACCATGTTGTGACTATACACCTCGGGCAGAGGCTGCCCCCTCGGGCCTTAGTGTCCCCTCCGAAAATCAGGGCTGGGGCTGGCCATCTTCCCTGCACCTGTCATATTGGATCTCACTTTGGCCCTGGGAGGTGGGGACCATTATAAGGCCCATTTTGCAGATGGAGAAACTAAGGCTTAGAGGGAAACACTGATCTGACCAAAGTGACATTAAGGGTTCAATGCCCAGGACTGGCTGAGGGAGAGTGTCTGGGTGGGTGTTTACTCCTGTTCATCTTTTTTTAAAGACTTTATTTATTTATTTGACACACAGAGAGAGAAATCACAAGTAGGTGGAGAGGCAGGCAGAGAGAGAGGGGGAAGCAGGCTCTTCGCTGAGCAGAGAGCCCGACTCGGGGCTCGATCCCAGGACCCTGAGATCATGACCTGAGCTGAAGGCAGAGGCTTAACCCACTGAGCCACCCAGGTGCCCACTCCTGTTCTTTTTAAGATTTTGTTTATTGGACAGAGAGAGAGAGAGATCACAAGTAGGCAGAGAGGCAGAGAGAGAGAGAGGAAAGCAGGCTCCCCGCTGAGCAGAGAGCCCAATGCGGGGCTCGATTCCAGGACCCTGAGATCATGACTGGAGCCGAAGGCAGATGCTTAACCCACTGAGCCCCCCAGGCGCCCTGTTTACTCCTGTTCTACGGGAGGGGCAGGTCAGTGGGGTCACCAGGGCGCTGGCTTTGTGCCTGATTCAGTGACATAGTTTGTTATGCCCAGTATCCCCTGCGATCTTCCCACCAGCTCAAAGAGTGGGGGGCCGTGACTGGCCCCATTTTGCTGAAAAGAACACTGAGGCCCCCCAAAATGCCCGACTGCATATTTATAGAGAAAATGAAAAGGTTATAAACACAAGTCATCCAAGAGGCCTAGGGAGGGAGGCAGCCCCTGGTTCTTCCTCTCTGGGGTGACATCCAGCCCTTTCTGGGTTCCCAGGCACCTGGGCCCAGGCCTGGCCCCTACTTGCCCTTGTGCAGACAGGAGTTTTCAAATGGCTGGCAGGGAGTGCGTGAGGCGGGATCGTGGGTGGGAAGTGCTTGGACTCATCTGAGGTCCCTAGAATTGGAGGTGTCTCCAAAAAGGCAGGCGTTGTATACCCTTTCCATCCCCTTGTCCTCTTCAGGGGTGGAAAAGGCACAAAGGTCAAGACATATAAAAAGAAAAATCTTCATATGGGACTATATAAGAACACAACACTTCTGAATTAAACAGACACACAGAGGAGGTTAGACAACAGAAAGTATTGGCAACATAGTAACAGAAGGATTATAGCCTCCATATGCAAAGAGTTCCTACATATCAATGACAAAAATAACCATACAGAAAACCAGGCAAAGAAATGAACATTAGTTCATACAAGAAGAAATAAGAATGGCAGTTAAAGGGACTGAGAAAAGGAAACTTAAAGTCACTCCTGATGAAAGAAATGCAAATACGCCAAGAAGAAAACACTCACTGACCTCACAGTTGGCAAAATGGTAAAAGACTGGCCATATCGGGGCACCTGGCTGGCTCAGTGGGTTAAAGCCTCTGCCTTCGGCTCAGGTCATGATCCCAGGGTCCTGGGATTGAGTCGGGTATCGGACTCTGCTCGGCAGGGAGCCTGCTTCTTCCTCTCTCTCTGCTTCTCTGCCTACTTGTGATCTCTGTCTGTCAAATAAATAAATAAAATCTTTAAAAAAATAATAAAAAAAAAAGACCAGCCATATTCTGTGGTGATGGAACAAGGTGTGGGGGTCCACTGGAGGGTATGTATTCCACGAAAGAAAATCTACTACATCCCTTTGAACTTCCCCTCCAATTCCAGTCCTAACACTGATAAATCCAATAACAATCATAGCATCTACAGGAACGTTGAAACAACCCATGCCCACCAAAAGGGGTCACACAAGCAAATGACACCACCATCGTAGGAGGAATGCTGTCCCCCTTACAGTGAAGGGGGTCTGCATGCATATTCTGAGCAAGAAAGAAGTTGTGGGCGGATCGCCGGAGAAAATACAAGTTTGAAACCCACGGCACCATTTTGGGGGTAGAGATTTTGTAAAGGAAAAAAAGTGCTTTTCGAAAAAATGCAGGAGGAAACGTCCCCAGGGTTCAGCGGTTACTCTGGGGGAGGGGGGGAGACTTTCAGTTCTTTCTTTGTATTTATATTTAAGAAGTGGAATTAGCTGAGAAGTTGGACTTTATTTTCTCCGTGTGTGTATGTGTGTTTGTACTTTTTAAGTTAAAAGAAAGTTTAGTTTTCCATGTCACAGCTGAAGTTCTGTGAGCCTGCAGAGTCATGGAATGAAGACGGGTGTCCACCTGGGGGTACCCCAAGCCCTTCAGTGACAATGCTCACTAGGCATTCCCTGGAGGGGACAGGTCTCCAGCTGCCAGGGACCCTCTGGGGGAAACCCTCATGTTCCAGGGAGGTCCCCTCCCAGGGCCATCCAAGAGTGAGCAGAGTCTGAGGGGCACTGTCGGGTCCAGTGAGATCATCCCCCCCCAACTCAAAGCCCGAGTTCTCATCAGTTAAAGGGGATCAGAGCCCGTGTGCCAAGCATCAGAGGGGACGTTGAGCCTCC
Organism: Pteronura brasiliensis; assembly: GCA_004024605.1. Lineage (NCBI taxonomy): Eukaryota > Metazoa > Chordata > Mammalia > Carnivora > Mustelidae > Pteronura > Pteronura brasiliensis. Next base: position 75,930 of record PJEN01007398.1, on the reverse strand, counting down.
TGGTCTCCGTCTGGGCCGGTGCTGGGGGAGCATGGAGGGACAGTCCCTTTCCTGAGGGCAGGGAGAGCCCCAAGCCCTGCACAGGAGGAACTGGGTCATGGGGGGAGGGTGTCAAGGATCCTCTCCTGTGAAGGTCGCTAGTCTCAGTTTCCCAACTTGCACCGAAGCTGGAGGAGAATCAAGGCTCTGCGTCCAAGCCCTGTAGGCCTGGCCCTCCCCCTGCCATCTGGGGAGGGGCCTGGTCCCCTCACAGTTTCTGCATTTCCTCCCACCCTCAGCTGGACCCAGGGCAGGGCAGAACTCTGGGTCCCAGGCCAGCCCCTGACCTCTCTGTGTCTCATTTTGACGAGGTCTGCAAAATGGGCATGAAGAACAAGAAATTCACCCACCAGCTCCCAATTCCTTCCCTGCCTGTGGTTTGGCTGTGTGAGCAATGCTGGGGCTTGGGGAGGCCTGGAGGGAGAGGGGAGAATCCAGGGACAGGAGCAAGGACTGGAGTCAAGCACCCAGCTTGTGCTCTGGCGTGCTCCCCCAGCACTTCTCCCGCCTGCTCCTCCCTTGGGGCCTTTGCACAGCTGGGCCCCTGCCAGGAACCCCCCTCTCCCTCAGTCTACAGCCCGGTATGCTAGCTGATTAGCTTTTCTCGCACCTACCAAAATCCATAGCTTTCTGAGTTGCTTGGGCCCCTGGCCCCTCCCTCCCACCCCTGCCCCGTTCCACCAGGACAGCCTGGTGGCCCGGCCTGGCCACTGCTGCATCCCCCGCACCCAGCCTGGGTCCCTGCACACAGCAGGCACTCGATGGATATTGATGTTGGAGAGGACAGTGGTCCCCATTTCACAGGAGGGGAAACTGAGGCTCAGAGGGACGTCCTGAGGCCAGATAAAGAGTGGCGCCTGGCCGAGTCAAAAGCATCTCCACTGGCCCCGGGGGGCTGCGGGGGTCCTGGGACAGCTGGTGGGGCCCGCCACAGTGGCCTGAGGGCTGGCGTGTGTGGCAGCAGCAGCTGGGGCTCCTCTGGGGCCCAACCCCCAACCTGCATGCAGGAGGGAGGGGGAGGGAAGGAGGGGAGGCAGCAGCTGGCGGTTTTGGCCTGGGGCCAGCTCCATCCTCTGCTGGGAGGGGCCCTGCGCTGGGGCGGTCTCTCTGTCTTTCTGTCTCTCTCACTCTCTTTGTCTCGGTGTGTCTGTCTCTCTCTTTCTCTGTCTCCTTCCGTCTCTGTAACTGCCTCCATCTCCCTATCTCTATCTCCCCTTTCCTGCACTTGGCCCCCTAGGGCTGTCAGGGTGGAAGGCTGGGCCCACTTGGTGGCATTAGAAGACCCCTTCACTTTCACCTGCCTGTGCAAGTGGACAGGACCGTCCCTGCCTCTGTGCCCTCATTACGTCTCTATTCCTCCCCTGATGGGAGGCACCTCTCATGGGCTGGGGGACCCTGAGCAAGTCTCCCCGTTGTAAGCCTCAGTGTCCCATCTGTACAGTGTCTGTGGGCACCTGGGACTGGATGCGCTCGCTGGACACAGGCGCTCGGTGGGACCACAGGCTGGAGGTCCTTGTCCCTTGGGCTCATAGCTGGCCTGGGGAAGAAAGAGTGACGAAGGAACCACTTTAGAGGCACCTGAAGCTGTCCTGAGGGTCAGAGCTAAGTGGCCAGAGAGGGTCTCAGGGAGGGGGTGTGGAGGCTGGGAGTGATCTTGGTTGGCTCAGGGCCAGTGCAAAGGTCCTGAGGCCCAGGGCCACCCTCAGCCAAGTTGCTGGCTCTCCATTCCCAAGCCACACAGTGAGCTGACCTGAGTTGGCCCTGAGTAACTGCTCCCCCATTAAGGGTCTCCAGGGCCAGGCCATGGGGCTGGTGGTCAGGAGGGGCTGTGCGGGGAGCTGCAGCAGGGACGCGAGTGCCTGGGGGGGGAAGCAGGGAGGTGGGCCAGCTCTGCAGCTCCCCCAGCTCTGCCAGCACAGCAGTCCTGCAAACCTCAAACCTCGCAACCTCGCTGACAACAGAATCCATCACAGCAGAAATATCCTGGGGCCTGCAGCTTAATCACCCCCTGATTTGCATTTTTGCATATTAATGAAGGCAGAGCTGCTAATTTTGCAGCATTATTTTAGATTTTTTTTTTAATTTATTTGACAGACAGAGTTCTCAAGTAGACAGAGAGGCAGGCAGAGAGAGGAGGAAGCAGGCTCCCCGCCAAGCAGAGAGCCCAATACGGGCTTTAACCCACTGAGCCACCCAGGCGCCCCTTACCGCATTATTTTAAAGGCGCAGAGACTCTTGGAGCTGGGCGGGCAGTGAGGACAGGCCTTCCTCCCCAGGCCTGGGAGTGTGGGCCTCTGGGGACAGGATCCCTGGCCTGCACTGTCGCCTCTACCCTTGCGTCCCAAGGGCCCCACCCCTCAGGAGTCCCAGGGTCTCGCTCTTGAAACTGGGACATCAACCTTGCCATCTGCAGGGGAACAGGATTCTGAAATTTTCTGCAGGTGGCTCCTGCCTAAGCTCCCCGCCGGGAAAGGTGAGGATCCAACTGTGTCTTAAACCTCAGGACTGGAGGCCCTGACTCGAGCTTCAGGCCAGAAACCCAGGGCCGCCGTCAGCCCCCGCCGCGAGCTGCGCCCTAGTTCCGGCCCCCCGGGCTCCCAGCCCGCCCGCTGCCCCCGGCTCCCACCGCCAGCCTCCCGGCCGTCGCACGGCGCTCCCTTTCCCGCGACGTCCCCTCTCCGAGAGGCCCTCGTGCCACCTGCACCACGCATGCGTCCCACCCGGTCGCCTCCACGTCTCCATCGCGAAGCGGGGAAACTGACCCGACAGGCCCGGACCCGGACGGCGCACGGCGCGGAGGGCCGTCCGGGCGGGGCCCAGGCTCGGGGCGCGCCGTGGGGCTCGTGCTGCCACCTGGCGGCGCCCCCGGGCGAGGCCGCGGGTCCTCCTTGGAGCCCCCGCCCGCGGAGCCCATCCTGCCCCGGGGGACCCCTGGGAGACCCCTGGGTGGGAGGACAGCGGACGGGCTAGACTCCCCCGGACCCGGGCGCGCGGGCGCCCACAGGAGGGACGGAGAGGTCCGACCGGGAGGAAGGAAATGGGGGCCGGAGCCGGCAGCCCGTCCGAAGCCCGTCCGAAGCCCCTCGGGGCGGTTCTCGCCGGGACCCCCAGCCTTCGGCCTCCACGCGGGAGCCGGCCGGAGGCGCAGCGGGGCCCGCACCGCGGCCCGAGCCCACCAGGGGGCGCCCGCCGCCCGCGGCTGCGATCGGCGCCCGCGCGTGCCTGTGCAGCGCGGGAGGCCCCGAGAGCGCGCGCGGGTCCCGGTGGGCTCGGGCACGGGCGTCCTGACCCGGCCGTCCCGTGCGCGCGCATTTGCGTGTCCGCACGTGTGCGGCGTGTTTCTGTTTGTCCACCTGCCCTCAGGCGTGGTCTGGGGCGGGTTTGCCTGGGCTGCCCAGCGTGGTCACGCGTGCGCCGGTCCGCGCCAGCCCGCGTGTCCGCCTCTTCTGGCCCTTTACGCACGTTCATGTCTGTGGGTCCCTTCGAGTGGTTAGAGCTGTCGGTCCATCCTCTCCCCCACCGCCTTTCTTTGCTTTGTTGGCCCAGTCCAACAAAGAGCCCCCAGTGTCTGCATCGGGGCGGGGGGGGGGGCACCCAGGAAACCGCTCAGCGTGGGACCCGCCGCATGAGGAGTTCCGAGGCACAGCTGTGGTAAATCCAGGCCCGGCTCCAGCAGCCCGGCCAAAGACAGCCGGTCCGCGACAGTCCCACGGCTGCCAAGCCTGCCGAGCAGGGAAGGGACACTCTGGCACCCCACCACCAACTTCCCCACTCCTTACCATTCCTGCTCTTACCTCACGAACTCCTATGCATCCTGCAGGGCCCTGTGCTACTGGCCCCTCTTCCAGGACACCTGCCCTGGTTCCCCAGGTGTGGACAGAGGACAGGCAGGTGCTGGCTTCCCCGGCTCACAGACCTGCTTGCCGGCTGACCCTGGGTGGCCGTCACTGCATCTGGGCTTCCGGGCCATGTCTGCAGACAGCATTTCATGAAAGGGGCACTTTCAAGGGTGGGTGAGTACCAGTTCCCAGCCGCTGTCCCTGGCTGGCTGCTTAGGAGGCTCATTTGTGAAGACTGTGACCCTTTACAGTGGCTCCCTTCCTCTGTCTCTCTGTCCTTCCCTCCGTCTGTCACTCCTTCCCTCTCTCCCTCCCCTTCCTCTCTTTCCTCCCTCTCTCTGTCCCTCTGTCACCCCCTGGCCCTGGCCACCCCTCCAGCCCCCATGGGCCATCTCCTTGGCAACAGTGGCCACAGGGTCAGCCCTCTGATCAATCTCTTCTCACCCCTGCGGCCCCAACCCTGCACCCGGAAGGTGACAAGGAAGTGGGGTCAGTCTTGGGTGTTGGGATAGAGGGGGGGAATGCTGTGGGGTTAGGACAGGGGTCACTCAGGCAGAGTGGGGGTGGCAAGACTTGGAGAGGGCAAGGGGGTCCCTGGGGGTAGAGTCAGGAGGGTCAGAGGTCAAGTGAGCCCTAGGCACACTGATGGCATGACCCTCTCAGGGCCTCTGTGTCCCCAGGCCGTGGCCCCTCTGACGTCCAGACTCTAGGTCTGGCCCAGGCCAGTTCTTCAGAGCCCTTGGTTTGTGCAAGGCGGGGTTCCCAGCCTGTCCTCGTCCCAATTTTCAGCTGATAACAAGGCCACCTGGACAGGCACTGGACAGGTCTGTCGCTGGAAACCAGCCCCACGGCCATAGCACACCAGGCCAGGCAGCAAGCCCGCACCATCCCTCCAGAGCCGGAGGCCATCACTGGCCTGAAAGACTCTGCCATTATAGCTACTGAGCCGTCTACTGCTCCTGCTTCCAGCTCAGCCCATCCTCACAGTTTCTGGAATTTTCCTCCATCTTGGCCTCTGGAAGAGTCCACGACCGTTCCGGTTCTGAGCAGCTCCGCCTTCTAGCTCCTGGTCGGGTGGGAAGCTGTCAGGGGTCTTTAGGGTTTTCCCTTTCAGGACGTAGAGTCTGCAGACAGGCGGCTGGCAGGGGAAGGTCCCCCAGACACACCAGGAGGAGGTGGCCTTCTCGCCGGTTCTCAGCCACGGTGGGGACAGCTCAGCAGGGCAGCTGGGCTGTGTGGGGGCCCCCAGGGGGCCCCACCTCAGGTCGATTGGAGGGGCCCTGCAGGGACATCGATTGCTAAGTGCGTTTGTATAGATCCTGGGGCAGGTAGCCTGGGCTTGAAAGGGGAGGGAAGCAGGGCCAAGGGGGCCTCGGGGGACCTTGGGGGGCTGAGTGGAGATGCTGGTGGAGGGGGGAGCGCCAGCCTGCACAAGACACCTCATCTGCTCTCTGACCTTTCTGAGCCTCAGTTTCCCCATCCGGACAAGGAGGGGCGGATGCCGATGTGGAGGAGGTGTGCCGCGGTTGGGCCTCCTGGGGGTCCCCTTTCCGGACGAGGCCCCCCGCTCAGCTCCGAGAGGTCAGGCTGCTGGCTCAGGCCGCGCAGCCTGAGGTGGGGCCGCAAGGCGCTGCCAGGACGGGGCGGGCCTGTCTCCCCAGAGGCTCCCACTCCCTGCGGCGTGCTCTGGGGGGAGGCTGGGCGGGTTTGCTGGCCCTTTAAGAGTCTCGTTTTGGCGCCGCCTCGGGGTTATCGATCGCAGCCTTGGAAACGCGATTAGATTATCTGGCAGCGAAGGGCGGGCTGGCGGGGGCCGCGCGGAGGAAGCGTGGGGCTTCTTGGAAGCGGCTCCCCGCAGGCCGGCCGGGAGCTCCCGGGCGGGGGCGTGGCTGGCCGGTGCCGGGCCGGGCGCGCGTACACCTAGGCGCAGAGCCCCGGCGGGGGGCGGGCCGCCCCGGGGGTACCCCCAGGCCGAGGCCGAGCGCGTCCGGCCGCGCTTCTTCGCGTGTCCGGTGAGCCAGCCTGGCGCGGGGTGCGGGAAACCCAGACCCACTCCAGGAGAACGGAAGCGGGTCGTTCCTGCGGTTAGACCTCTCCGGCCTCCGCGGTCGCGCCAAGCCCTGCGCAACACTTGGGGTGGGCTGGGGGAGTCTATGATCCCATTACACAGACAGGAAAACTGAGGCCGGAGCCAGAGTGGCTGAGCCGAGCCTGCGTGCCGCGGCTGGTTTCTGGGGAGCCTCCCTGGTCGGGTCGCTTGGCGAGGGAAGGCGAAGGACTGGTTCTGGGGGGTCAGCCCTCCCACCATTCCTACCCTCTGCTTCCGGGAGGTGCTTGACCTGGGTGGGCAGGGCTGAAGGCAGGTGGGGGCCACTGTGGCCTGAGGAGGGGGCGAGCGGGGAGGGCAGACGGGAGAGGAACTGATCGGCCTCTCTTGGGGTGGGGGGGGCTGCTCTGTCCCAGTTTCTGAAGCCTCAGAACGCTTCCCGCCCCCAGGCACGGACGTTTGTGGGGCACCTGCTGTGGCAGCAAGCTGACTCCCGCCCTGCGCCCACACTCACCCCTGATGCACTTCCAAGGCCAGCTCCAAAGGCTCCCACTGCGAACGTTTGTTGATCGACTACACAATAGTGCTTAGCAGTAATGGTAATACTAGGAATTTAAATCCCAGCCGCTTAGACCCGGCTTTGGATGACTCCTCTCCTAGCGCCACCTCCTGGACACCTCTGCAGGCTTTGTGCCCCAGCCGCTCACTCCATCCCCTTAACATACCCCCGCCCCAGGCGGGAAATGTAACTGACCTGGTCTTCAGATGGGGGGACAAAGGCTCAGAACCAGGGGACAAACTTGCTCACAGAACCCAGGAGACCTATCCCTAACCCTAACCCTAACCCTATACCCGGCCCTTCTGGGTCTGATTGTCAGGTTGCCTCTGAGGGAGGAAGTTTGACGGTGGGTTTTGGAAGCTCTGACTGGGGAAACAGGCGGAGAGTCCCAGAGGGGCCCGAGGGTCTCCCAGAGCTTCAGGGAGGGCCCGAGGTACTTCCAGGCAGAAGGAGGCGGTTAGCCTGATTTGGCCCACAACCACACAGTACAACCTTGAGCACTTCCCTGGGGGCCACCTACCTGACCCTGCAGGGGCCGGCCATCTGCGGGGGGGCCGGGGGGGTGCAGGGCGGAGGGGTCTCAGGAGAGGGTGGCCCGGGGAGGGGAGCATGTCCCTGCCCCCCACAGGGATTCCATACTGGACAGACGGATGGGCCCTACATACAGCAGGTGCTTAATAGATGCGAGCAAGGTCCTGCTCCAGCTCTGGTCAAGGCCTTGGGGCGGGGCCCGAGGAGGGCTAGGGAGGAGGGCTGCGGCCAGGCCCTCTCAGAGGGCCCCCTGCACACGGCCAGGTGGGGCTCCCCTGCTCTCTCCCCTTGTCTCTGCGCCCCTCTCCATCTCAGCCTCTCTCTCTCTCTCTCTCTCTCTCTCTCTCTGCCTTCCTCCTCCCCTCCCCTCTCCTCCCCTCCTTTGCCCCTCAGCTCTGCAGAGCCTCTCCCACTTCTCAGCTCAGGCTTGGCAGCTGCCCCTCCCCGCCTCCCCCGGGGGGCCTCTCAGGAGCCATTAGCTGTGGCCTCTCCAGGTGCCCCCCACCCAGCGCCAGGGAGAGCCTGGGGCGGGGCACAGCCATCATGCCTGTTGCAGAGTCTGCGTCCCAAGTGGGGGCCCCCTAAAGGCCAGGCACCCCTGCTGGGGAGGGAGGACACAGACAATGCCTCTGTCTCATCTCCCTTCTGCCGAGTCCTCCTAGGCCATTCTCCCCATCACGTCCTCCTGGGGAAACTGAAGCACAGGCAGGGCAGGGGTGCCAGAGGAGGGCCAAAGGCCCTGTGGATGGTGGAGATACCTTAGGTGGGGGGTTTGGGTTTGGAGCACCCCTACTCCAGAGATCTCCCCAGGTTCCCTCCCGGTCAGATTCCGTTTCAGTCCGGGTCCCCCAGGGCACCACTCACTCCAGAGGGGCTGCAGCCTGAGGTGAGCAGAGCTTGCCTAGGCCCAGAGCTGAAATGGAGTTCTCCACGGATGGAACAGTAGGGCAAAGACCCTGAGGCTGGAAGCGGGATGTGGGAGGAGGGAAGCAGCTGCTGCTGGCTGGGCTTGGGCCCCGTGGGCTCTTCTGGGCTGCGGTGAGGGCTTGGGTCTTTCTCTGGGGTGTACTGGGGAGCCACAGTAAGGGAGGGAGGAGGAAGGAGTCATGCTTTGACCAGGCCCTCTGGGTGCTGGGGGGTGGGGGAAGGGATGCTGGGGGCAGGGAGGAGGCAGGGACCAGGCAAAGTCTGAGCTGGGGCAGAGATGGAGAAACTGGGAGAGAGCTGGCCCCTGAGCCCTGGGGGTATGGGGGGGAGCCCAGTGGCCAGGAGGGGGTCCAGGGCTGGGAAGGGGTGCTGGGCAGTGGCGGCAGCCCTGCTCGCCCCTCCGAAGCAGTAATTAAGGGCTCCCGGCGTCCCCGCGGCGTGATGTATGTGCGCCTTAACTAATCATTTATTAGGTCACTGATGTTTCGTCAATATTAATTCATTTATTTAAACAACTCGGCTCCGTAATGAAGATGTTGCCCGAGAGGGGAGGCCAGTGGGTGGCGGGCCAGGGCTGCACGGTGGGGGCTCAGACCTGGGTCTGGGGGTCTCCAGGGCGCCAGGAGCCAGCTAAGGCTGAAATGGCCTGGGAGGTCAGTGCTACGCCAACATCCCACTGGGCTGGGGATGACAGACGGGGAGACTGAGGCCAGGGCACTCTGAGGATGGGTCCAACACCTGCCTGGCCCCCTTCCTGCTGCCCTTTTGGGGGGCCAAGACCAGCGAGCTGGCCCCCGCCGGAAATGCTCAAAGCTTGGCTTTCCATTACACGGCCTGGCCCTTCCGTCTCCCCGCCCGCTGGGTGGGTATGTCCACAGGGACAATTGAGAACCAAAGTCCCCGCATCCCCATCCCTCCTCTGCTCAGGAGCTGCTTGCGTCTCCGCAGTGGCCTGCGGGGAGATCCAAACTCTGTCCCCGCTGACCTCTCTGCTCTGTCCCAGGGGCCCCCCACGGCCCTCTCTCCGCTTGGCCTGCATTTATTTGTTGACCTTTGCCATCTGCTTTCCCTGCAGCCTCCCCTTGCTGACGGAAGGGGCTCTGTCCATCCCGGGGTGTGGGCGCGGGTCAGCATGACCCTTCCCCTGCAGCATACACCGTGGGGGCCAAGTCCGGGCTGTGGCTCAGTGTTCCTGGCCGCCCCCTCCGCCGCCTCTTCTAGTCCGCTTCTGGACCCGCCTGATGCGAGGGCCGGTGTCGCTCCAGACCGGATGGGTGACCGCCAGTCCCCTGCCCTCAGTAGTGACCGCTCGCCTCGAGGATAACCCACTGCACTGAGCGGACCCCGGTCTTGGGCTTGGCTCTCAGGAGCCCGCACGGAGATGCCTGCGTCGGAGGGATGCCTGCGTCGGACGCTGCTCCGGAGGCCGCGGTGCAAAACCGGGCGGGTCCTTCCTGAAATCCGCCTCGAGGGGCCAACACCGAGACCAGGCCGGGGAGCAAGGTGGAAAGAGGCACACCCTCAGGGCCCGGGCTCGGGTGTGGGGATGCCCCCAGACGGGGATGTGGGCATCTTAGAAGCCCGGGATCCCGGGATTCTGGGCATTTGGGAGTTTGTCTCTTTATTCTCCCCCAGAGACAAATGCAGACTCTGGCGGGGGAGGGCACTTCTGTCCTGAGGGATCTCCGGGCCTCTGGCACCCCCTCTTCCCGGAGCTGGGCCATGTGGTTGGCCAGTGGGACCCGGGCCTGTGGTGACAAAGGGGGAGTGTGGCCATCGTCATGACAACGGCTGACACCTTCCACTCCCTCTTCCTCTCCCTCTCTTACGGAGTCATCCAGTCACCGACGTGGTCATCGACAGTCACTGTCCCCTTTGTACAGAAGGGGACCCCGAGGCCCCTAGCGGGTGCGTGATGCCAGGGGTTACGTGACACAGGAACGTCCAAGCCGGGATTCGGACACCAGCCTTGAGCTGGGATTCACGGTCCTTGTGTCTTCCCACCTGGGCCATCTCTAACACGTTCACCTACCAGGGCCCTCTTCTGCTTTCCCACCTGCCAAGGCTCCCACTGCCCACAGAGTCAGAGCCTGGGGCCTGGCTCTCAAGGCCCCGCATGTCCCCTCCCGGCTGGGCACGCCCTCCTCCTTCTGCCTTTCAGGCTGATCTCAGGCCCGGTCCCAGGACCGGGGAGGGGGATGTCTCGCCTCTCTGGAGCTTCAGCTCACCCCCTCCACGGACACATGCAAAGGGTCCCCAGGTGAGCTGGCCAGCAGCTCTCTCGGCCCACCGGGCTGCAGCCTCCCCTGTGGCAGGGTTTCACAGATGGGGAAACTGAGGCTCAGAGGTTAGGCGGCTTGCCTGGCAGCAGGAATATTGCCTCCCCGCAGACGTCTGCCAGCGGTTCACTCGCTCATTTGTACACCCCCGTGCACCGCTCTGACCCAGGCCCACGTGGAGTCCCGGCCACAGCGCCAGACGGGCTGGACACAGGGGGATGCAGACATTCCCAGGCTGGGGTGGGAGGTGGGGGGAGTCAGAGAAGGGCTGAGACCCGGTCTGGTGGGGAGGGCTGCGGGAGGAGATGCTGCCAAGAAGTGGAAGGGGGTATTTGCTAAGAGAAGAGAAGGGAATTCTGGGTTGAGGGCCAGCAGGTGCGGGGGCTCGGAAGTGTGGAGGGCAGCCCAGGGAGCGCGCTGGGAAGAGCAGGGGAGCCTTGGGCCGAGGCCTGGGTCCCAGGGCTTGTTAAGGCTCTGTGCTCTTTCAGGAGGGCCCTGGGAGTCACAGAATGTCTCAAGCAGAAGAGAGACCTGTCCCTGATGTGGCATCCAGATTTATGACTCCACTCTGGAGTGCGAGTGGGAGCAAGAAGCACGGACTGAGCACCCCGACACACCCACCTTTGCCCTCGCTGACAGAGGGGACATCAGCATGGACAGCCCCGGGCTCTGGCGTCAGGGGCCTGAGGATTTGTGTGGGCCACGGCCAGCACTGCCTCGGCCAGCGTGGGGTCTCTCCAGGGGCGCCCAAGAGGGCCCACTCCCGTGGTGTGGTAGGCTGGCAGCAGGGTGTTCAAGTTAACTTCCCCTTAAACAGACTTAATTAGTGTTCTCCAGTCCCACATAAATTAAGCGTGGCCGTCCACAGAGGCAGGAGCGCCCGATCGATGGGCAGCCGGACAGCACGGAGTCCTTCTGCTCAGCCGTCATGTCGCTCCTGCTGGTAACGGCTCACGACTTTATCTCCTCCACCCAGGCCTGGGGGCTGGAGAGGCCTGAGGGCACCGCAGCCCCTCTCCGAGACTCGGTCTCCACATCTGTGAAATGGGGCGAGCTGGCCCACGGCCCAGAGAGGAAAACCTGATGAGCTCTGAGTGCGTCGTGGGACCGGCCAGCTGCTAGGAATCCCTGGTGGGATCCCTGCCGGATGGTACAGGCAGCTCATGGGCTACCCCTCGGACAAGCCTCGTCTAACGGACTTGCCCTCCCAAGGGAGCCAGGCAGGGGTCTCCAGGAGCACTCAGTGGGACTGAGACCTGGCATTCTGGCGTGTCTACACAGAAGTACCAAAAATATGTCCTGGACCCTGACCCCTGACCAGGGTGCTGGGAATAAGGTCGTGACCACATGGGAGTGACCTCTTTCTACGGTAGAGACAAATAAATGAATATCTAAGTAGAAAACTGGAGGGTTCAAGGAGGGCTTCTTGGAGGTGGAGGTTGGCTGAGACTTGGAGGAGAAAGGCTGAAGGGGAGGGGGGCCCAAGGGCAAATTAATGCCACTAGGGTGGAGAGTGGGGGAGGTATAAAGGGGCTCCAGAAAGGCCTGAAGCTTGGAACCGTCCCGGAGCTGGGAGGAAGGGAGTACACAGAGTGGTCTTGGAGAAGCCTCCGGGTAGGGGTGTCAGCACACAGAACGGGCGGCGTGGTCTAGGTGGGGCGTGGCGTGGGCCAAAGTGGGCATCAGGCAGGGTCTCCCCTCTTTGAGAACCAGGGCTTAGGTAGTCCCCTACCCAGGGAGTGTTTGCACAAAACTGGGACCTGACAGACCTCTACCTCAACATTGCCGAGGCTGGTGGCGGTTGGAACTGGACTCAGAGTGCCTCCAGGTTTGTGGGGCCACAGTGGGGCCTGATGGAGGGAAACAGGGCTGGGGGAGGACCCCAAAGAGGCGTTGGAAGGCTCTGCTTGGCGGGTGGGGATCTCCCCACGGACGGGGCTTTCAAGGAGAAGGAGCTGGTTAGGTGATGGGACTATGTGCAAAGGCCCTGAGGCAGGCATGGCAAAGAGGGACTGAGGGACCCAACAGCTTGGAAAAGCAGGTAGCTGGGGCGGGGACTGGGTTTCACCAGGAAGAGAGGGAGCCGTGGGGGGCCCCAGCAGGATGGAGGGCAATGGTCTGATTGTCCTTTAGAAAAATCTCTTCCGCTGACACTTAGAGGCCTTCAGGGTCAGGAGGGAAGGAAGGAGGTCCAGGCAGAAAACAAGGGGTACCGCGGGCTGTGGGGTGCAGAGGTGGGGAGAATGGCTGGAGCCATTTTTGGAGGGGGGTTGGGAGAACCGGGGACATGTCCCTGCTGGGCCCAGGGGAGGCAGGTGTGGTGGTCTGTCCCCCCACAACCCTGCCCCTCACAGCCCCTGAGCCCCCATGGCAGTGGCTGTTCAGAGTGAGGCCCAGCCTGGAAGCTGGGATCCCTGATCACGTCTGATGTCTGTGGGGAGCTCAGCCAGGCCTCGGAGCGAGCTGCTCCTGCCCAGCAGCAACTGTGCAGCCCCGGCAGGACTGGCTCCCCACCCCGGCTGGCCTCAGTTTACTGCTCTGTGCAGTGGGTCTTCATGGAGACATCCCCCACCCCCAAGGAGAAGTTGCTGCTGGGGGCTCCCCGGTTAGGGTGTCGATGCCCTCCACCCCAAGTGGTCAGGGCAGGGGAGCGGAGGACGGCGTGCGGGCGCTGCCTGGGAACGCATGGGAGTCTCCCTCTCGGGGCCTCAGTGTCCCCACCTGGGTCTGGCTAAGTGTGCCGGGCAAACAAGATCAGAGTAATCGTGCCTGTGCGGGACGGCTGTGGAGGGCTTCCCAGGTGCCCATGTTACTGGGCCAGCTGCCTTTCATCTCTGGGCCTGGCAGGAAGGTGGTGGTGGTTTGAGAAAAAGGACATCTTTGTTTAAAAATCAGTGGCCAGGGGGGCACCTGGGTGGCTCAGTGGGTTAAGCCTCTGCCTTCGGCTCAGGTCATGATCCCAGCGTCCTGGGATCGAGCCCCACATCAGGCTCTCTGCTTCGCAGGGAGCCTGCTTCCTCCTCTCTCTCTCTGCCTGCCTCTCTGCCTACTTGTCATCTCTATCTGTCAAATAAATAAATAAAAACCTTTAAAAAAAAAAAAAATCAGTGGCCAGGGTGCCTGGGTGGCTCTGTGGGTTAAAGCCTCTGCCTTCTGCCCGGGTCATGATCTCAGGGCCCTGGGATTGAGCCCCGCATCAGGCTCTCTGCTCAGCGGGGAGCCTGCTTCCCCCTCCCCCCGCCCACCCGCCTGCTTCTCTGCCTGCTTGTGATCGCTCTTTGTCAAATAAATAAATAAAATATTTTTTTCTAGATTTTATTTATTTATTGACAGAGATCACAAGCAGGCAGAGAGGCAGGCAGAGAGAGAGGAGGAAGCAGGCTCCCCGCCGAGCAGAGAGCCCGATGCAGGGCTCGATCCCAGGACCCTGGGACTATGACCTGAGCTGAAAGCAGAGGCCTTAACCCACCGAGCCACCCTGGCACCCCTAAATAAATGAAATCTTAAAAAAAAAACCCAACAACGAATCGGTGGCCAGGGCTGCCCCTTCCCTGGAGGGGACTGGCGCCTCCCCGAGTCTGCAGAAGTTCTCACGCCCCTGAGCGTCAGTTTCCCCAACCCCGAAATGACCACAACAGCCTGGCCTGCCTCTCTCTGAGCCGGGAACATGCCCTCGCCCATTCTGAGTGCAGCTTCTCTCCCAGCCTGGCCCCCCTTCTCCATGCTGCTTGCATGCCCCGAGGGACAGGGAACTCACCTCCTCCCCAGAGCCCTCGGGTGGAGGTTTGATGTGTGTCAGGCTGGGGCCTGGGGACGGACCTGGAGAAGACAGTTCTGAGAAGAGGTGGAAATGGTTCTCAGAAACCCCAAGATCCTGAGGGATTCCTTTGCCTTCTCAGAAATATCCCCCACCCCCACCCCCGACTCTGCAAGACGTCTGGGCAGAAACTCGGGCGGCCGTGGGCTCGAGGGTGGGACCGGCCTGACGCCAGCCCTTGACAGCGTCCCCCACAGCATTCCCGTAGGCAGTACAATCCCCCATGGCAATGTCACCCGCCTCCTGCCTGTCCCCAAGGGGCCCTAACCTGCCCTCCACACCCAGAACCCACTCATGCCCCAGCGCAGTGTCCCTGTCGTCCTGAGCTCACCTCGTCCCTCGCTGGTATGCTCACCGCTTTGGGCTGCCAAGCAGGTGAAGCCAGCATCCTCAGCCATTAGCACAAAGTCGGGGGCCACTCTGGTCCTGCCTCACCCACGGTCCAGGCACTGGGAATGGACCGCTCTCCTCCCCCAGGCCCGAGGGTGGCGCTGGACACAAGCCACCCCTCCCCAGGAAATGGGCTCAGCCCAGGGGGCCCCCCAGGGGTCTTGGTGGGCAGCCCTGGAGCTGTGGGGCCGCCTTGATGTCTGGGCTAGGAAGAGCGCCCCCGGCTCCAGGCTGCTCTTTGTGCAAGGGTGGGGGGTGTGTCCCAGCAGGGCCCCGAGGGGCGAGAGGCTCATCCTCGAGCAGGGGCTGCTGACTCGCCTGTCGTCGCGCGGCCCTGTCACCTGCTGGCCACGCAGGACGGTGGGGCTCTGGGTGCCCGGTGGGCAGCACTGGAGGAAAAGAAGGAGTGTCACCCCGCCTCGGCCTGTGCTCCACTCCTGGGGTCTCCCACGGGGTGACCTGCCTCTCCAATGCTCTGCCCCTCGGGAATGGGCGCATCTGGGACCCCCGCACGTCAGGCTGTCCTACCTTAACACTTCCCGCTCCCCGATTTCTGCGTAAATACCAGATTCCACACCCACGGAATGTCCACTTCCTGTGGAGGGCTCAAAGCCAGGACAGAGCACGCGTGGGCGGGAGGTGGGCTGGAGCGGTCTCCCACCCCCGCGGCAGCTCCTGGGACAGAGGGCGGGGCCTGTGGCCTCAGTCAGCAACCCTGGATTTTTTACTTTTTTATTTATTTATTTTAAAGATTTTATTTATGTATTTGACAGACAGAGATCACTAGTAGGCAGAGAGGCCGGCGGAGAGAAAGAGAGGAGGAAGCAGGCTCCCCGTGGAGCAGAGAGCCCCATGTGGGGCTCGATCACCAGGACCCTGGGATCATGACCTGAGCCAAAGGCAGAAGCTTTAACCCACTGAGCCACCCAGGTGCCCCCACCCTGGAGGTTTTGAAAAGCGAGGTGATGCTGGGCCTGGGTGACCCAGCCCTGAGCTAGCAGGGAGTCCGCGGCAGAATTTTCTCTTCCTCTCCCTCTGCCCCTCCTCCAGCTCGTGCTCGCTCTAAATAAAAAAATGAAACCTTAAAAAATTTACAAAAGCAAGGTGAAACGGACATAGCATAAAGCTAACAAGGGAGGTGAAGGACTCAGCGGTGCTCGGTCCTCCCACGCCCCTGCCTGACCCCAGAGTGGCCGGGTCTGTCCGGCCTCCCGGCTGGTGGCCACGCACCTGCACACAGGCGCCCTCGAACTTCCGTCTGAGGCCCTGTTTCCCGACCTTCGGGGTGGACGCCCAGGAGTGGACTCACCGGCTGGTGCGGGGACTCTACATTTGGGATTTGTAGGAACCTGGAGTTTTCCAGGCAGCGGCCCCAAGAGGGCTCCTGGATTCACCCTCCCGCTCTGGGTTAGAATATGGACCAAGAACGTGGCGGTGTGAGCCAGGGGGCTGGCCTCGGTGGGCATGCTGACCTCCATGCCTCCAGCTGACCGAGGGCCACTCGGACCAGACTTTCAGGTCTCTGCATGCAGCAGCACGAGGCTTTATTCAAGGGACCGATCTGCAGGGGACCAGTGGTTCAGGAGGAGAGAGGGTCCACTCCTCCAAGTGGGGTGCAGGTTCCAGGGTGTAGGGGTTTTCTGTGGTTGCCACGACAGGCCACCACCAACATAGGGTTTAAATCACCCACACTCATTCCTTGACAGTTCTGGGCTCAGAAGTCCTAAAGCCCGGCACATGCAGGGCTGGTACCCCAGGGGCCCCAGGGAGACCCAGCTCCTGCCCTTACCTGGCCCGTGGCTCCAGCACCATCCTCCCCGCCAGCAGCATGGGGTCTGCCTGTCTCTGGGACCCCCACCCTCTCTCTGCCTCCCTCTCATGAGGACTTGCTGAGGTGAGGATGCCGGGCCCTCGGGAACCCAGGGTAACCTCCACCTCGGGGCCCTGACAAGGTCTCTGTCACATGAGGCAACATGTCCCGTGTCCTGGGATGAGGAGTGAATATCTTTGGGGCCATTGTTCAGCCCATCACAGAGGACACCCCCTGCCACTAACCCTCCTCATCCCCAATCCTGCCTTGGAGCTAGGACAACATTCATAGCCTGTGGGGCTGCGGGAGCAGTTTGAGCCCCAGGAGGATTTGATGATCTCCGGCTTCTTCTGATCACTCCCTTCTGGAATGAGCATTTATCAAGCGCCTACTGTATACCAGACCTCTCTAATGGGGTGGCTTTGTGGGCATGTGACCGGTGCAGCAGCCCAGGGCTCCATGCTCGGTTTAATGCTCTGCTGTCACTGACTAGAAATTCCTGCCGATTTGATCTTTGAGCTCATGTCTGGAGGTGGAGTCCAATGGGACAAGGGAGCAGGACATGGGGAAGACACAGGCCCATGTGGCTTGCCCCAGCTCCTGGCTTCCTCGTTTGCACCTGCGGGCTTCCACGGCGTTAGCAGCACGTTCGCGTGTCCACCGCGAGGTGAAAACAGGTGGTTGGCTTCCCGCCGCGTTTCAGTTGTTCCAGTAAGAACGAAACACATGGGCATGGATGATCTGCAAGACGCAGCCGTGAGCTTTCGGGGGCTGTGTGGGCGAGCGGCGTGCTCTCGGGTTTCTTTGCTCTTAACATCGGCGGTGCACGACAGAAACGGTAATGTTCCCGCTGGTCACTCAAGTGGTTCATTGTTCGTCATTGAAATGACATGGAACAGCAAACGGGAGGAACCACGACGGGTGCAGGGAGACAGGGAAAACCTTCCAAGCTTAGCATCTTGAACCTCACCTCTATTCCTGCATTTTCTTTTTTTTTTTTTTTAATTTTATTTATTTATTTGACAGACAGAGATCACAAGTAGGCAGAAAGGGAGGCAGAGAGAGAGGAGGAAGCAGACTCCATGCTGAGCAGAGAGCCTGATGCGGGGCTCGATCCCAGGACCCTGAGATCATGACCTGAGCCGAAGGCAGAGGCTCAACCCACTGAGCCACCCAGGCGCCCCGTATTCCTGCATTTTCATCTTGCAACGAGCCCTGCAGATTGTGTGGCCGGACCAGTGCATGGGATCCTGAGGACAACAGTGAACAGACCCGCACCAGAGCAGAGATAATGAGTGTTTCAAATGTGAGGTGTGCGAGAAGACGACATGACCTGTGAGCAAAGTCAAACGGCAGCGGGCAGGTGCGGGCTGTTTGTGGATGTCATTCATTGGTGACCTTTGTTAAATGCCTCCCATGTGCCAGTGGTGATGGTGCCTTGACGACAAGGGGTTTGAGTAAAAGAGGGACCTGCTTCGTTCTCTCGGGCCAGCCTCCCTGCACGGCCTTCTGGCTTCTCAGCAACGGAGGGAAAGAGTCCTCCTTGTTGATGCTGACTGAAAGAGCCCAGGTAAGGTTTTGATTGGCCAGTGTGGGTCACATGTCCATTTCTGGACCAATCACCACCGCCAGGAGGAGGAGAGACTATATGATTGGCCGGCTTGTGTAAGATACCCGCGTTCATGGCCAAGACATGATTGGGAAGGATCACCAAGATTGGGAGAAGACAGGGCTGGACACATACTTCCAGGCCCAGACAGTAAGGAGTGGGTTGCGGGATGGAAGGGCAGAGGAGAAGATATGCCTAACGATTATGCTTGGGACCTGGATATGGATTCCTAGAGAATGGGGTTTGGGGGTTGGGGCTTTGAGGGATGAGTAGGAGTTTGCCTGGTGAAGGTGTAGGGCAGAAGAATAGCATCAATGAGAGAGAGAGAGAGAGAGAGAGAGAGGGAGAAACACAGCTGTAAAAGGGGCAGTGTTGAAGTCAGTCTAGGCCAAATCCTTGAGGAACCTCCCATGCGAATCCAGGAGAGTGGGACCTTTTTCTCCAAGCAATGAAGAAGCACAGAAAAGTTTTGGAGCAGAGGAAGTACGTAACAAGTCTTCAAATGAGAAAGAACCTCCTGACATCAATCTTGGGGTGGTCTAGATCAAGAGTCAGCAAACTACGGCCCAAATAAGCCAAATCTGGCCCTTGGCTTATTTTTATAAATAAATTTTTATTGACACGCAGCCATGCCCACTCATTCGCTTATTGTCTATGGTGCTTTCACTACAGGAACAGAGCTGAGCAGTCCTAACAGAGGCTGTGCGGCCACAGATCCAAACACATTTACTCTCTGGCCCTTTGCAGCCTAGAAGATTGAGGGCAGAGGTAGGAGACCCAATAGGAGGTGGGGCGTTGGGGGGCTGAGGAGGGAGCCTGTTCCCGTGAGACTGAAGGCAAGACGGAGGATGTCGGAGACTGAATATGGGGGCCGGGGGGCCAGGAGACAATGTTTCTAGCTGGGAGATGGGTACCTGGCGGGATGGTCACTGATGGGGACACAGAAGGACTCTGAGGCCAAGTAAGCTGGCCGAATCACAGGCCTAGGACAGAGAGGGGGCTCCCAGGAGAGGCCTGGGGTGTCACTGTGGGCCTGGAATCTTCTGTGGGGCCTGGAGGGTCTGGGCCAAGACCTCCAGTGAGCGCCAGGGCAGCCTGCCCCATGTAGCCAGAGCTCTCCTGGCCACTGGCAGGTAGAGCCCCGGAGGCCCCACGGCCTGGAAATCCCATGCGTCCGGAGCCGCACTGCGTGGAAGGTGGACAGCGGCATGGACGTGTGCTTGGGTGGCCATCCAGCTGTCGCCCGCGCTGCGGCTGAGTCAGGGACTGCCTGGCTTGAAGTTCGGGCCAGGAGCCCCACAAGCCGCTGTCCACGGTGCTTTCCTAGGACATGTAGTCATGTCTAAGTGACAGGGCGGAGGTGTCTGTGCCAGGCTGCCCACGGGGCTCGGGTCCAGCTCAGGTGGACCTTTGGATAACCACCAGAGGCCTGGGGGCTTCATCCCACATACATGGGGACCCTTGTGCCTACACCAAATGCTCCAGCAGCCCCAACTATGTTCGGTAAACGCTCCCAGCACCAGGCCCCTGAACTTGTCCGGACGGCTGCCTTCGCCCCTGCCCCAGCAGCACAGCCCCCGTCTGGGCCCCTGCGGGCCTCCCTCGGGCTCCCCGCGCCCTGCCTGGCACAGTCCCTGGTGTTCGAAGATGCCCGGAAGGACGGGCCATGGGGAGGGCAGCCTGATCGATAGCGGCGGCAGCCACTGCGGGCGGAAGCCAGACCCGGGTGGCCGTCTGCTGTCCCCCACTCCACCCTCCAGGAAGGCGGGTAGGACGCAGAGACCCTCTTGAGCGAAGCCGGGCACCCGCCTGCCACCCGGCGCCCCTATCTGCCGCCAAAGGACCCAGTTCCTGAATTGCTCCCAAGGCCGCGCCACGGGCCTTCACCGGAGCCTCTAATAGCCTGGGCCTAATGTTTTATTGTTGGTTTTAAAAGTGTAATTAGTTCAAGTGTAAACAGAAAAACCTGCTTAATTAAGAATTTTTAAACAGGGGCATAAAGCGCTAGCGGAAACGTTGGCGAACCCCGAGCTGCTTTCATAAAATCGATTGGGAAGAGGCTCCGACTGCGGGCCGGGCAGGGCGGGGGCGCGGGGGGAGCGGGACAGCCTTCCGGAGGATGCCATTCGCCCGGCGGGCGCGCGGGCCCCCGGGACCTGCTGCTTTACGATCGGGGTCTCGGACCGGTGCCTAATGATTTTTACGCATTAATGGAGATGACAGTTGGCCAAGACAGGCTGATTAAGAAGCCTTTATGGGTGGCTTGGAGCCGAGTCCCGCGACCCCGAGGCTGGCTGGGTGGTGGAACCCCCACCCTGACCAGGGAGGCCCTTGCCCTGTCTGTCCCCCGCGGGCTGGTTGGCCGCGCGCCCTCCTGATGGGGCGCGAGTGCGCGCGCGTGCGGACCCGCGCAAGGAAACAGCGGCTACAGACTCAGCAGCCACTGGGTCCTCTCCTGGCCGATCAGGCCTGTCCCCTGCGCGTGTTGACGTCCTCCCTCAGTGTCAAGGGCTTCAACCTCTCCCTCAATGTAGGTAGTGCCGGCCTTCCACCAGGGATAGGGCAGTGTCCACGGTGGCGCTGGAGGATTGGTCTGAACCAGGGCCCCAGACAAGATTGGTGGGACCCGACCCCTGGGGAGTTACGGGTGAGGCTGTCCCCCATCGCCAGGAGGTCACAAGGGCCCCAGGTCGGGCACAACTCACTCCACCTGGGAGTTTGGCTGTTCCAAGCACCTCGGGCCTTGAGAAGCAGCGGAAAAGTTCCAGAGGGCAGAGCAGTCCATGGCACCGCCCCATCTAGACTAGAGCTGGAGGTCAAGGGCCCTGGGGGTGGGGGACAAGTGGGCAGGTCATGGACCGTGGCCCCGTCTCAGCTCCGTTGTCTGTGTGCCTTCCTCTCTCCCCCACCACCACCCCCGAGACTTTCTGAGAACAAGAAAATCTGGCCTCGTAGAGGGATGGACAGGAGGAAGGCTGGGGGCTGGGGTCCCCCCCTCCAGCTTCGGGGCCTCTAGGGTTGACATGATTTGGTGGTCTTCCTCACCCCTGCTCCTGCAGGACCCTCCTCGGGTCTGCCCCGCCCTGAGGATGGAGATGGGCGACAGGAGCCGCCCCATGGAGGTCCTTGTGTGCCTGAGGCCGAGTGGAGGCTGGAGTTACCCGGCTGCATCCCAGGTGTCCGATCCAGCAGTGCTGGCTCCAAGGCCTGAGCTTGCCACCACGGAGCCCCCTGAAGACCACTGGGGAGGGTCCAGGGTCAAGGCCCCAGGAAGAGACCCTCTGTTCCCTGCCTTCAGAGACCCCGGCCCTCCAATCCCTGGAATCTGGGTAGGAACGGGCTCAGTGGACACCTTTCGATCGGTCACAGGGGGTCAGGGAGGGGGGCCCAGGGCCTTGGCCTTTCCACTACCCCCATTTCTCATCCTAAGGGACAGAGATACAGTGGGTCTCGCTCAGCCCACCTGCCCACTAGTGTCAGGGTCTCTGGGCTAGCCCCCGGGTGTAGTGGCTGTTCCCAAAGAATTCTAACGGTTGTAATGTGGAAACAGAGGCTGGCACTAAGCCTCTGCCTGGAGCCCACCCACTTTCAGCCTCCAGCCACAGCAGGTCAGCAGCTGGTGAGGCAGCCCGAAGCGGGATCTCCCTCCTCTGACTGGGAGCTGCACGCCGGGCTGGACGCCCGATCGACCCCAGTCTGGCAGTCAGGGTCTGGCCTCACTGGGCAGCCTCCCGTGGGTCCCTCTCTGTCCCTGTCCTTCCCTGTGTCTCTCCTGTCTGCCTTTTTCTCTCTTTTGGAATCTGAATGAGGCCGATTTCCCCGAGAAAACACCCCCACCCAGGAGCCTGAATGCCCAGTCCCACAGGGGAGCCCACCCCAGGAGGGGACTGAGCCAGCCGCCCCTCTCATGGTCTTGGGGCCCCCACTCTGGCTGGCCCCGCTTGGGTCTTCTTTGGCTACAGTTTTCATTCAAGTCTGAGCAAGATCCCAACACGTAAAAGCCATGAAATTTCCATGGGAAGATCCAGTTCTGGCCAGTGGGCCACCGTGGCCAACCTGGTCTGTTTCCGGTGCGGTCCCAGTCCCCTGGCATCTCCTGGCTCCCTGAGCACAGCCTCCCTGAACTGTGGCCATCTGTGAGGTGGGGTCTGTGCCACAGGCCAGCGGTTCCCCCTCCTTTTCCCACTCCTGGCTCAGTTCTCAACCCTTTGAGGACTCAGGGTTCTCATGGGGTGAGCCCCAGTAAATGCCTCCAGCTCCCTGAGATGAGCAGGCTCTCTCGGTGGGTAAGACATTTACGGGTGTGAGAAGCAGGAACTGGGTTCCAAGGGCACCAACCATGGAACCAAGAAGCAGATACAGCTGCAGGTGAGGCTTGATCCAGGAGCACAGACTGGTCACCAGGATTCTGAGACCATAGCCAACAGCCTTTCCTCCCTTCTGCCCAGCAGGACAGAGACAGAGAAAGAGATGGAGAGGAGAGACAGAGAGACACATCCCTCCTCTCCCTCTAAGCAACTCAAGGCCTGGGATTCTCTCTGATTGGTCGAGCTTAGGGCACATGGTCACTTCTGGCCCAATCCCTGCAGCCCCAGGATGGGCCGCTGATTGGCTCTGGCTGGGGCATGTGATTTCCTGGCGCGGGGGTGGGGGGTTGGCCATTGGGGAGCGAAGAGGGTGCCCTGGGGTATTTCTTCCCTGAGAGGAAAGGAGGGAGACGGGAAGGGGAGCACTACCTGCGCGTCTGGGGCTAGTGGAGCTTGTCGGCCCACCTACCCCTGTGTTTCCCGTCCTCTTCCGACGCCCTCCTGCAGGCAGCCTTCCCGGACTCCTGCTGCCTGAAGTTTAGCAGGTTGGAAGCCTCCCTCTGGCCTGGCCTTGGGCTGTGGGGCTGGCCATGTGCGGGGCCGGCCGGGCACCTCTGGGCTGGGAGTTGCCTTAAGGCCTCTCTGGACCCCCTTCATTGTCCTGTGTGCTGTTCAAATAAGTCCTGCGCCTGCCCCCAGCTGTGACCTGGGGCGCGCCCCCGGCCTCAGTTTCCCCGTCTGTAAGAGCGTCTTGAGAACCTCACAGGTCAGGGGAGGACCTGCGCAGTGGAACCCGGGGGCTCTCAGCCTGCTCCCGGGCCTCACGGAGAGACACGGGGCTTGGACCTCAGAGAAGCAGCAGCTTTTAGTGCAAGGGTACGTCCTGGCCATCTAGGAGGGAGTGGCGGTCCTCGGCAGCCACCGCAGGTGACACTAGCAAGGGCCTTGGCCCTCCCAGCAATCCATCCCACTGCGGTGGGAGTGGGGAGGCCCCGCAGAGGGGCCTCGGCCCCAGCGGGACCTGCAGCACCGGAGGAACCCCAGCACAGGGGACCCACTTACACTAAATGTTAGTTGTTGAGCTGAACTCACATGTGGGGGGCCTCCTGATTTTATCTGGTCAGCGTGGAACCCAGCCTGGCGGGGCCCCCCCAACATCCTTTCCTCCCATCTAGCATTTATTAGGCACCTGCTGTGGCACCAAGACGCATTCCCAGGGGTGGGGGTGGGGCCAGAGTTCCTGGAGCAAGTGGGGAGGCCCCCCTCAGGGGGGCTCAGAGAGGCTGGGAGGGTGAGCGGGTCACACTTGTCCAGACGGAAGGCTCCGGGTCATTTGCAGCCCGAGTGGAAGCGCGGTGGGAGCGGAGGGCAACGTGTGGACGCAGAGAGGAAGCACAGGAATGTGTGTGTGTGCGTGTGTGTGCACACACGCAGACACGTGAGGCTCCGCATGTGCACCTGTCAGGACCTGTCGGCACATAAGGTTGTCTGTGGAGACATTTTGCCAAGCTCGCACCCCACAGGGATGTCTGTGCAGTGTGCAGAGGCTTGGGATGTGTTCTACGTGTGCTGGGGTGTCTGTGTCCCCCACGTGTGTGTCCCCGTGGTCCATGCTCTGGGGTCCATGGCCTCATCTTTTGGGCCAGTGACCTAACTGACACGGACTCTAGTCTGAGAGGGAGAGTCATGGCCTGGCCGTTGGCAGTGGGCAGCAGGACACCAGTGACACTCAGGGGACCAGAATCAAAGGGGGTCTCTCAGACATGTGGACACCAGGCTACCAGTCCCAACTGGACAGGGAGGGGCAAACCCACTGGGGCGTCTAGGTGGGCACCTGGCCCCCTTCCCGATCAGGGGACAGCTGGCCGGTGGCTGGGGGCAGGGGATCCAGACACAGCAAGACAGAGACAGAGACACAGAGAGACACACACAGCAGCAGCTCTCGCAGCTCTGTCTCCGTCCGCTGGAGAAGAGATCCATACAGAAAAGCAGAAATAAATACTGCCCCCCTCCACCCCCGCGGGCGTCCTCATTTCCTGAGGGCACTGGGAGTGGACAACGGAGGGACTCAGCTGGAGGGTAACGAAAGCGGCAGCAGAATCGTTGGGGTGGGGGGGACTCGAGCTTGGGGCAGATGAGCTCCCCCTCCCAGGGCGGGACCCCCGGGAGTCTCCAGGCACCAGACTTAGTGCCACAGCAGGGCCCCGGGAAAGCTCGGGACACGTACGCCAAGCGGAGAGCCTCACTCCTACGCTGGGGACTCGGGCGGCAAACAGATATGACAGTTTCAGCTTTTACTTCCAGGGGAAGAGGAACCTTCATCCAGACTCCCGTATATCCAGAAAAGTCAGTCCATTCCTCAGCCTGTGTTTGTTTATTTATTATTTTTTTCAGATTTAAAAAAATTTCTTTTTATTTATCTGAGAGGTATAGAGGGGAGAGGATCAGTGGAGGCAGAGGCGAAAGGAGAGGGGGAAGCAGGCTCCCTGCTTAGCAGAGAGCCTGGCGCGGGGCTCCATCCCAGAACCCTGAGATCATGACCTGACCCGAAGGCAGACACCTAACGACTGAGCCACCTGGGCGCCCCTAAGATTTTATTTCTAAGTGATCTCTACACCTAATGCGGGGCTTGAACTCTCAGCCCTGACATCAGGGGTCACACACTCCAGTCACTGAGCCAGCCAGGCGCTCCTCTCAGCCTCTGCTGTAATAGATGAAGTCTGTGATTTAGCTCTATGTAGTAAAATCATGTGAACTTTAGTCTCATTACCAAGGTAGAATGTTAACATTGTAGACATTTTAGAAAAGGCTGATAAAAGCAGAGAAATTAAAAGAAAAATCACGCTGTCCCTCTGTTATGGGTTGAATACAGTGTCCCCTAAAATCCACGTCCACCTGGGACCTCAGAACATGACCTCATTTGGAAATAGGGTCCATGCAGATCTCGAGATGAAATGGTCCTGGATTTAGTGTGACAGTAAATCTGAAGTGCCGTCCTTGCAGGGACAAGAAGGGACCCGGAGACACACAGAGAAGGCGATGTGGTGGCAGAAGCTGGAGCTGTGGGTCCACAAGCCGAGGACTGCTGGCAGAGAGGGGCCTGAGGGTGGTTTTTCCTGCAGAGCCTCCAGGAGGAATGTGGTATTTGACGGGAGGACGGAGAGACAGACACCTGGGCAGGGACAGAGGTGATAAACAGGCAGCCCAAAGGATGAGCAGGTGGGTGGAGGGAGGATGAGAAGAATGTGTGAGGAACTTAGAAGAGAGCCCAGCAGATAGTAAGTGATCAGGTTAGCTTTTGGTGGGGTTGGGGGAAGAAGCTGAGCAGACAGTGGAATGGGTGAACCCATCTGGGTGGTACTAGAATTGATGAATGAATGAAGCTGTGGGAGATAGGTGAGTGCATAGGTCGATTAGGTAAGTGATATATGACTGCATCAGTATGTAAACAAATGGTTGGGCGGACTTGTGAATGGACAGACTGATGGATGGTGGGCGGCTGCCTGGCTAGCTGCATGGATGATGGGTGGATGGATGGGTCTACGGCTGGGTGATGGGTGACATAAGAGTGTATGAATGAACAGATGGACAGATGGATGGAAGGATAGATTAGGGGTGATGGGTATATGGAAGTGTGGATGGATGGATGGATGGATGGATGGGTGGGTGGGTGGATGGATGGATGGGTGGATGGATGGATGGATGGATGGGTGGATGGAGGCATGGGTGGATGGAGGCATGGATGGATGGATGGATGGATGGTTGGATGGATGGATGGAGGCATGGACGGATGGAGGCATGGAGGCATGGATGGATGGAGGCATGGAGGCATGGATGGACGGAGGCATGGATGGATGGATGGAGGCATGGACGGATGGAGGCATGGAGGCATGGATGGATGGATGGATGGTTGGATGGATGGATGGAGGCATGGATGGATGGAGGCATGGATGGATGGATGGATGGTTGGATGGAGGCATGGAGGCATGGAGGCATGGATGGATGGAGGCCTGGAGGCATGGATGGATGGATGGAGGCATGGATGGAGGCATGGATGGATGGATGGAGGCATGGATGGATGGATGGAGGCATGGATGGAGGCATGGATGGATGGATGGATGGATGGATGGATGAATGCCTGTACGGATGCTGGCTGGACAGATGGATGGATGTACAGGTGAGCAGATGGATAGGTGAGCGGCTGTCCCTGTGCGGCCCACATCTGACTGGGCTGCAGGACGTCGCTCCCAAGGGCTTGCAGGTGGGGCTCTTCCAAGACTGGACACAGCCATCTGCTACCCTCTGGGTCTCATTGTCTCCCAACAGGCTCACCTGGAGGAGGGGACACTGGGGGCCCAGAGAGTGACACTTCCCCTGCCACACCCCCTGCCTTCCTTTCCCCCAAAAAGGCAGGTCCGGGAGCAGTAAATGGGGTGGGGGCGCAGACAGGTGATCAATCTGCACGTGGGGAGGAGTGCTAACACCTTGAAGATGCGGGAGGCGCACTGTCAGCTCCTACCAATTAGTGGCCTAACCTGCGTGGGTGCTCTCCGAGGCGCGGCTGAGTTGATTACTCTAATTAATTTTGCATCGACCTCGTGGATCTGCTGGGAGAGCGCTGACTGGCCAGGGAGACAGTTCCTGCCAGCCGCCCCGCAGCCAGCAGCTTGGCATCCCCACCCCCCTCCGCCACAGCCCGGTCCGCAAGGTCACCCACGTCCTCACCTATCTTGGAAGGCCCTGAGCTGGGTCTGGCCAACTCCCCGAGACACCGGCGCCTGTCTCGGTGGAGCTTTGCAGCCCAGGTGCCTGGTCATGGTGGCGGAGTGAGGCAGAAGCCTCTCCCGGCTGGACAGGAAACCCCCGTCCACGGCCTCCACACCACCCACGGCCTTCGGCGGCTGCCCCTCGGGGGAGAATGCAGGAGGGGTGCCCCGTGGGTCAGTGCTGGTGGCTGATAGTGCCCTCTCTACGGTGGGTTCTGGCCACAGCGAGACACCCCTTCCCCCGACACAGGAGCATCCGTAGATCGAAGTGGGTATGAGTTTCCTTCTCCTTCCATAACAGATCACCACAAAGTTAGCTGTGAGACAACACGGATCTATTTTCTGATGCTTCTGGAGGTCAGGAGCCTGACATGGGCCTCCCGGGGCTAAACCCAGGCGCGGTACAGCTGGTCCCCCCAGGGCCCCAGGGAGACCCGGCTCCTGCCTTTTCCTGGCCCGTGGCTCCCGCTCCATCTTCCCCACCAGCAGCTCGGGGTCTGCCCGTCTCTGGGACCCCCGCCCTCTGCCTCCCTCTCGTTAGGACCTGGTGAGGACACCAGGCCCCCCGGGAATCCTGACCTCAGCGTCCTTACTCTCATTTGCAGAGTCCCTTCTGCCAGCACGTTTCATATTCATGGCTCGGGGGGCTGTGATGGAGGCGTCGTCGGGGCCGTCATTCGCCTGACCACACAGGGACACACTCACACTGAGACAAAGCAGGCCCCCAACTCTGTGGGCAGGAGCTGGACACGGCCATGCCTAAACGGACCTTTGAACTAGGGGTAAACAGGAAGCCCCGAGAAACCCACACATCCAGGGAAAACAACATGGGACCAGCCCCTCCCCACAACCGTCCCAGGCTCTGGGTCACACCACCAGAGGGACCGTGTGCTTTCCAGCCGAAGGCTACTCGTGTGCAGTCACACCTGCGAAACCTCCATCCCAACCTTCGTCCCAGGGGGCTCCTCGCGTCCCGGGTCCATACCCCATGGAGGGGATCACCAGCCCGACCACCGTCGCCAAAAATGGGTTTCACTTGCTGATGTTCGTATGCATGGAGCTTTTGTGTGTTCTCTTGTGTTTGGCTTCCTTTTCTTCTTAGTGTGTCTGAGAGATCCGTCCGTGACCTTGGACACGTGGGTGGCTTCTGCTTTCCTCCGATTGTCCTGCATCATTGCCGTCTGGGAGGGCCGGAGCTGGGCTCGAGTCCGTGCAAGTCGTTTGTGGACAGAAGCCCTCGACCCTCCGGGGTGAGGCTGGGGAACGTAGGGCAAGCTGAGACGGTGGGCAAGCCGACTTGTACCCCGCTGGCCGGGGAGCAGGGCTCTCTCCCCTCCCCTCCAGGAGGGTTGGCCAGCAGTCAGGATGCTCCAGAAGACATTTTATAGCAAAGGGCGGTCCCTCTGGATACGCTTCCCTCCAGGAAAAGTGAAAATAAGAGGAAGAGGGATGTTGGGCTGGTTCCACAGGATCTTAGAGTCATGAGTTCGAGCCCCACGGGGGACTAGAGAGGACTGAGAAAATAAACAAACAAATAAACTAGGAAACAAAAAATGAGAATAAGAGTAAGGAATGTGACGAGTGTGAAAAGGCCCCAGGCCTTGGGAGATCAGCGCCGCGGGTGGGAGCAGCTGCTGGGAAACTGAAGACCAGTGTCCTATGCGCTCCGGCCCCCGCCCCCGGCGAGGGAAAGAAAGAAGCCACGGATTTTACAGAGAAGAGACGAGAGAGAAAATTCCAGAGGGGACAAGAGGCTAAGATGGGAACAGGCGCAAGAAGCAGAGAATGGCCGGAGGAAATTCCAGACGCCGTGAGAAGTGGCACAGACCAGAGTCGGCCCCGAGGACCTCCCCGTGTGCGTGTGCGGCCAGGCTGGCTGGGATCTTCCAGGAGGAGGAGGAAAACGCGGACCGCACCCGTCACAGCCAAGCCGCCCCAGGCCGCACAAGGACTGAGGGCACCTGCGGCTCTGGGGCGGGAGGAGGACATTTAGGGAAAGCGAGGGATTGTGAATAAAGCGTGAACCTCGGTTATTAATTGTGCACAAGCCTGGGCTGGGGAGCTGCGACAGGTGCACGGCCGTGACTGGAGACACCAAACGGGGCAGGACCTGCAGGTGCGGGACTGCTCTTCACCGTCTCGCTCTTTACTTCTTTTTGCCCGTCTAAAGTCTTCCCCAGGTGAAGCTTTACCGAAACCAACTCCACAGAAGACAGAGGGGAGCGTGGTGCGGCTTCCTCCTCTGCGTGCTCCCTCAGGAGAGGCAGTGACCTGGCGAGCACGTGGGTTGGCGTGGGCTGTGGGGTGAGACGGTCCCCATCCCCACGGGAGCGCGCATCACATGCCTTACGACGGTATAGCTGGAGGAAATGTGTTAAAAAGGCAAAAATGGTTGGGGCGCCTGGGTGGCTCAGTGGGTTGAGCCTCTGCCTTCGGCTCAGGTCATGATCCCAGGGTCCTGGGATCGAGCCCCACATCGGGCTCTCTGCTCGGCGGGAAGCCTGCTTCCTCCTCTCTCTCTCTCTGCCTGCCTCTGTGCCTACTTGTGATCTCTCTCTCTGTGTCAAGTAAATAAATAAAATCTTTTTTTAAAAAAAAAAAAGGCAAAAATGGGCAAGCAGCGGGTCCTGGACCCCATCCCAGCCCTTCCCGGCTGCCACTCATGTGGCAGGAGGAGCTCGGGAAACGCCCCATGTATTTGCGCCCCTAAAAACGGTAATGAGTGGGAGGCTGTAGACAGACAGACTGACGCAAAACCAAGAGACCTCACCGCCCCCCTGCCCCGCAGGGGCTGGGATGAACACCCCTAGCATTTAGCATTAATTTGGATCAACGATAACGGTTGAAACTAGCATTGTGAAACAGACGGTTCTGTCAGTTTTGAGAGATTGTATATAATATAGAAGCATAATAATTTTTTAAGGATTTTATTTGTTAGAGAGAGAGAGAGAGCGCACGCACAAGCAGGGGGAGCAGCAGAGGGAGAAGCAGGCTGCCGCAGAGCAGAGCGCCCGATGCAGGAAGGCGGGATTCCCTAGACCCTGAGATCGTGTCCTGAGCTGAAGGCAGATGCTCTGCCGACTGAGCCCCCCCCAGAGATCCTACAAACAATAATTTAATAGCGAAAGGATGGGGACGAAACCCTTGATGGTGCCAACACGAACTGAGGGTTTCCGGGAGGCAGCAAAAGGTTAGGAACCGCTGCAGAATCGGTGCATGTTGTTTTCTTAATAAAACTGCTTGTTTGGAGGCACATGGGGGGTTCAGTGGGTTAAGCCTCTGCCTTCGGCTCAGGTCATGATCTCAGGGTCCTGGGATGGAGCCCCGCATCAGGCTTTCGGCTCGGCTAGGAGCCTGCTTCCTCCTCTCTCTCTGCCTACATGTGATCTCTGTCTGTCAAATAAATAAGTAAAATAAATAAATAAATAAACAAAATCTTTAAAACATGAGAGAAAATCTAGATGCCCTTGGGTCCGGAGATCACTTCCCAGACTTTTCCCGGGAGGCAGGAGGCCGGCCGGGCATTCCCTGGTCAGCGGGGCCGCTGGAACGGAAGCTTGCACCATAAGAGCCGTCGGAAGAATGCGGAGACAAGCCGCGGAGAAAATATTTGCAAAAGAGGCCCCATGAAGGACTGTGACCCCAAGTGCACGGAGCAGGTGGAAGGTCAACAGCAGGGAAACAAGCCAATGGAAACGGGGGACGAGGCCCCGGGCCGGCACCGCCCGCACAGTCGCCCGGACGACGAATGAGCACGAGACAAGCCCGAACCCTGACCCGGGTCACCGGGAAAACGCAGCGAAAGTGCCAGGGACTCCGCAGCCCGCAGGGACCCGCACAGGCGATGCCAGGAGCAGCGGTCGCGCTGCGACGGACAGTCAGGCGTCCTTGAGAACCCAAGCCTGTGCCCGCCGCGCCTGCCAGCGGCACGTCCCTGAGCGAGACCAGCCGGGCCGAGAAGGCCACACGCCGTGGGGCCGAGTCCGGGGGGTTCTAGAAAAGACAGGGCCGTGGAGGCCGGGGTGCTGGAGGGTGACTGCGCAAAGCCCGAGGGCCGGGAGGGCCAGGAGGGCCGGGAGCTACTCTGGGGGAGACCACAGTAGGGGCATGTGACAGGAGGCCACGGAAGCCCACGGACCAGACATGAGCAAGAGTGAGTCCAAACGCAACGGCAGACGGGGGGCGATGGGTCCATGCGTACTCACCGCACATCACCGTGTCCCCGATGGGGGATGCTGCTGGGGGGTGGCCGTGGCCTGTGGGGACAGCACCTGTCTTCTGCTCAGTTTTTCCGTGAACCTACAACTGCTGTAAATCGAGTCTGCAGTTTAAAAACAATAAATAAAAGCAAGAGGGGCCAGAAAGGGCAGAAAGGGCCATGATTCTGACATCAGGCAAAAGCAGGCTCGGGATAAAAAGACCCAACCCCCAGGGAAGGCCGTTCATTGTGGTCACAAACATGATGCCCGCAATGGCTGCTGTCCCGGAAAGGACACGGCCGTGGAGACGCTGGAATCTGCGGGCCACGGCCTCGCATCTGGTCAAAAAAATGAGTGGAACAGTAAGACCGACAAGGAGTGTGGTTTAACTAATGAGCTCGAGCTACTCAGCATGCTGGATTCTGCAAGCACAGGGGACAGACTTTCTTCCTGAGACCCCGTCCGCAAGGCGAGTGGGTGGCCTCCTGGGCCCCGGGGACACCCTGTACTTTCCGGAGCAATGGGAGGGGCCCTGGCCAGGTTTGCCCACCAGCCGCCAGGAACAGCACCAGAAAGGAATAGTTTTGTTTTTGTTTTTGTTTTTTTTAAGATTTTATTTTTCAAGTCATCTTCATGCCCAAGGTGAGGCCTGAACTCCCGGCCCCAAGATCCAGAGTCCCATGCTCTCCCGACTGAGAGCCCCTAAAAAACCAAAGAATTAAAAAGAACTAGCTCTCGGGTTAAAACAATTCTAGAGTATATTTTAAAAAATGATAATGGGAAGTTCCCCACCAAAATATACGGAGGACGTCCGGGCACACATCATGGCCCTAAATGCTTTCACTGTGGAAGAAAACGCAGCAGCCAGAGATGCGGTTGGCGGATCGGGAAGGGAGCAGCAACTCTGAGCCAGAACCAATGGGAGCGGAAGAGTAAATTAATACAGATAAAAGCCAGAATTAATAGCTTAGAAAAGGGGAAAACAGCAGAATTAATAAATAAGTCCCATGGCTGCTTTTCTGGAAAAAAATAATAAAGCATTCTAAAATAGATGAACAGGCTTGTGCCATCAAGAAAACCGGAGAAAGCGACCCAAATGAAAATGAGGGGTGGGAGAGAGCCCATGCAGCCGTAAACACGGAGGACACTCAGATGCACCAAGATAAAACGGCGTAGGCTTCCGCGCTAATGAACTTGAAGGCCGAGATGAAACGAGTGATTTTCTAGGAAAAGCCTAAGTTACCCAAGAGGACCCCAAAAGCCGAACACTAAAGGGAGAGCGTGGGAGATCGCTTCTTAACCTGGACGCCGTCATCTCGGTGCCAAACAACCGGAAAATGTGTCCTGTAGACACCAGCACACACGTGTCCCCGGGAGCCCTGAGCGGTGGACAGCCCAAGTGGCCATCAGCAGATGAATGGATGAACATGACGTGGTCTGTCCATGCATGCGCACGTCCCACGGCCACGAGCAGGAGCAAGGCCCCGACACGCTGCCCCGGGGACGGATACCGAGCCCATGATGTGCAGGGGTGAACCAGACACAGATGGCCACGTGGGGCGTGAGTCCATGTGTGTGACACATCCACAGAGGGGAAGGGGCCTCATGGGGCCCGGGGGCTGGGGAGGGATGGGGGGTGACTACTGATGGCATGGAGCTTCCTTAAGGCGATGGGGTATTGTTGTTTAGAATTGGAAATACATACATTTGGTCTTTGGCCTGTTCCCATGGAATTTCCTAAGTGTTAAGAGACAGGAAGGAGCATTTTGTTATTCATAACAAGTCCCTTGGACCACACCTGACTTTGCAGGCAGGAGACCGGGCTGGATGGTCAATGACCAGCGACTGGTCCACTCAGCCAGCCAGCGCACTGACAAAGTTCCTTCAAGGTTAAAGAAAGGAGAAACAAACGTGATTCTATTCAGCCCTCCTGGAGGCTTGAAGCCCTCCTGGAGAAATGCCCCCGTACTGGGGTCAGTGTCCTATCCCCCCAGCTCACGTCCGCTCAGAACCCCAGAAGGTGATGTGATTTGGAAGTAGGGGGTCTTCGTAGCTGTCCTCCGCTAAGATGAGGTCACACCAGACGAGGTTGTCACTGAATCCCGTGACTGGGGTCCCCACAGGGAGGCTGCGGGGAAACCCCGAGGGACAGCCATGGAGGACAGAGGCAGAGGTCTGAGCCACTCTGAGACCACCCGAGGGGCCCAGA
Organism: Pteronura brasiliensis; assembly: GCA_004024605.1. Classification (NCBI taxonomy): domain Eukaryota; kingdom Metazoa; phylum Chordata; class Mammalia; order Carnivora; family Mustelidae; genus Pteronura; species Pteronura brasiliensis. Next base: position 42,602 of record PJEN01007398.1, on the reverse strand, counting down.
GGGTTGACCGTGCCTCCAGAAGCTGGAAGGACACAGGACAGATTCTCCCTCAGAGCTTCTAGAAGGAACCAGCCCCCAGAACAGCGAGGAAATCAATTTCTGTTATTTGAAGCCACCAGTCTGCGGTACTTGGTTATGGGCAACGCACAGAATTAATACAGCCCTCTCCGCGACCACAGTGTTTTACAAAACCAGCGAACCCCAATACCGAGCTCGCCAAAAATAAAACGACAAAGAAGTGTGCTGGCCGCCCCCATCCATTAAAGGACGCGGAAATACAAAGTGAGTGCTTGTCCAGGCGAATGCAGAGACATTTGAAGGAAAAAACCACCATCATCAAATAAGGCCGGAGTTAGTGGGAGACGGTAGGAAATCCGTTCATATGTTTCACCATCTTGATGGGTGGGGGCGGAGGAACAAAAGGCTTCATCAGCAGGTGCCAAAAGCCTTTGACAGAAATTCTAGGGAAGCAGGGAACAAAGGCCAGGCCCTGGGGTGAGAAAGAAAAGCGCATCAGCCAGCCAGCCTCGTCCTTAATCACGAGAAACCCTCGAGATTCTCAGTAATGCCTTCTACTTCTTCCCCGGTGACTCATCTGTGCTTGGAACAGGGATGCCGCGTCACGCGGCAGCGGAGAGCTGGACACGAGGTCCGCACCAGATGCTGCCCCAAGTGGCTGTCCCGATGCCTCCGAAGCCCACGGCACAGGGCCCGTGAGCGCTGAACGGGGGCACCCAGGTCCCTCTGATGGGGTCGGCCCCTCTATCTCTTTTCCAGGAAGCCTTCTGCTCAATGCCTGCTACCCAAAGTCAGGCATCCACATCGCGCTGGGCTTTCAGCCACGCCGGAAGAGCTAGCCCACACAATAAGACAGGACGAGACCGTCCGGGTTAATGACGGCCAAGTCAGGCCGCGACGTCAGCATGCTGCGATGGCCCCGGAAGGAAACCAACCCACCGCCCCTCGCTATTGTTGGAGGGTGCCATCATGTCATGGAAACACCAAGAGAATTTATGAAGAACCAGGAGAGTATTCAAGGGGGTCACAGCATAAACGGGGCCCGGCAACGGCTCCCCAAGGACCGCCAGCAACCAGTGAGGACGTAGGTGGCAAGACTGTGACAATAATGCGTCTGCGATGGAGAGAATAAAAACTCAAATGTCTTCAGAAATACAGGAAAAAAAAAAACAAAACAAAAACCCAGTTACAACACAGGCAGGATGTTAAAAATGATCTGTGACTGCAGGACAAAAAAAGAGCCTGAAATCAACAGAGAGCGGCCCAGACGCTGAGGGAAGAGACCCCATAACGCACACATGTCGATGTCCCCTAAATTAATCCATACATTCTTATTTCAATACCAATCAAAATTCCAATCAGTTTCCCCCCCACAGGGTGAGGGAGAACTGAACCAAACTATTCTGAAGTTCATGTGGCAGAAAACATACTTGGGAGTTGACGGGATTTTTGAAATCTTTTTTTCTTTTTTAGATTTTATTTATTTATTGGACAGAGAGAGAGATCACAAGCAGGCAGAGAGGCAGGTGGAGAGAGAGAGGAGGACGCAGGCTCCCCGCTGAGCAGAGAGCCTGATGCGGGGCTCGATCCCAGGACCCTGAGACCATGACCTGAGCCGAAGGCAGAGGCTTAACCCACCAAGCCACCCAGGCGCCCTGAGTTGACAGGATTTTAAGAGCCGTGTGATGTTGGGGGCAATTTTTTCTGCAGAAAACAAAGAAGAAGAAAATATTGTGAAACTGCAATAACCACAGAGCCACACTCCCGACCTTTGCGAAGCAAAGCATGCGTCAGTCTCACAGGAACTGGGGGGTCTCCTCGCTGTCCGTGGCGAGGCCGCACGAGAGGGCGCTGTCAGATGTTCTTTGACTTGGTTTTTCCTGGAAAGCGTGTAAGTGTCTGCGTCCCTCAGGGTCTCCACCCCAGCAAGCCGACTGGGGAACAGGCGCGACCTTCGGATTTTGTTTGGAGAGAACTTTGTGGGGACGGGGACGGCTGCTGGCCCGCACCTGGGCTCCACTTGCTGCGTGTTGGCGGCTGTGGGCCTAGCGGCGGAACCAGCTGGAGAGGCGCAGGGACCGTGTTCTCGCTGGGCTCGGATGTGTGAGATCGCCCCCACCACGGAACAAATGACAGCAAACCTGGCACCCTGAACAACACCGGCGTGCGACCTCGCAGCTTCCCAGGTCGCATTTCTAGGTTGGATTCTGGGCCCCCAGACAGCTGGGCTCTCTAATCAGTGCCCTGCAGACCCAGGCTGGTCGGCCCCGCTCCTCCTGCCTACCGACCTCCTCCCAGTTCCTGGGCTTGTTGGCAGAATTCAGTTCTTTATGGCCGCGGGTGCCCCCACAGAGGGCTTCTGCAAACCCAGCAACCAAGACAGAATCTCAGTCTGGGATTTAAGGAATACCTGGGCCCTCTTTGCAGTCTGGCTCCTGATTAGGTCAGGCCCACCCAGGGTAATCTTCCATTTCATTAATTAAGTCAACTGAGTGGGGACCTTCAGGACGTCTGCCTTTTCCACATTCTGTGTGTTAGGAGCCGGTCCCAGGTCATGGTGCGTTCAAGGGGAGGGGTCTAGACAAGGCCAGGACTCCCGGGGAACCAGCCTAGGGTGTGTCTGCCCCAGCAGGCCACTTCTGGTTTCAGGAGCAGACCGTACAGTCACTCCAGTCCGTCCCATCTATGGCAGCTGACAGCACAGAGGAGCTCCACAAACCAAACGGTCTCGTGAGCAGTGCACGTCATGTACATCAGTGTAGTGCACACACAGACCTATGCACGGAGGCCCGCGTCATGTGGCGTCAGTAAGGCTCCTGAGGACCAGCAGGTCCTGCCCTGAGCGTCTCTGCCGGGGAGAGATGCCGCACACACACGAAGAAATGGAGGCACGTTCACTAAGGATCACTGTTGTTCAGTCCTTGCGTTTATTTTTACAAAGGTTTGGATGATATGAGAAGCCACAGGGTCCATCCCTGAACTCCTCCTTCCACCCCCCAATCTCCTGCAAGAGCTCCTTGATGGCCAAACCCCTCACAGGAACCAGGGAGCACGAAGGCACGTGGCTCAGCCTCGCAGGGCGCAGAGCAGGAGGGCAAGGGGAGCACAGGAGGAGACGTTATCTGTCCAGGATGACGTCTGTCATCAAAATGGCTGCACTCCCAGGAGGGCATCCGCATGCACATGCACACGCACACGGACTATTCTGGAGTCTCTGAGAAGAGTGGGGCTGCCTTACCTATGCCTGGACCTAGGAAGCTGCCTGGGATCGGCTGCCACGGGAACAAAGCAGGATGTGAAGCCATGTGTGTGTGTGTGAGGCTCCTACACGTGTGACGTCACGCACATCCACATCCTCTCCTTAGCTGGGGGTAGGAGTGGGCGTGGATGGACGGAAAGCTCGGCACAGCCCACCTGGGGTCAGTACCCAGTGCCCTGCGAACCGGCTGTGTGAGCTCCTGCAGCGGGCTTGATCTCTCTGTGCCTCAATTTGCAGATCGGCAAGTTAGTGAGCCCTGGCCAGGGCATCGCTGGGAGGATGACAGGACCTTCTTCCGCTCTTCAGGGGACACGCGGTCAGCTTCCTGCTTACCGAATGAGCTTCCGTGTGAGCTTCCTGCTTACCAAATGCACTTCTTTCTGTGTTGTTCGGATTCTTTGATGAGAAGCACGCAAGGGACAACGAAGGGAGATAAGTAAATCCCAGGCGGAGTAAAATTTCAGACCTATGTCGCGAAAGCACTGCCACCCGGAGAGGACAGGCGATGGTTTGAGGGTACCTGAATGTCTGTGATTTGCAGGTGGAGGAAGACTTTGATAGCAAGAAACCGAAGGCAGACAGTTTCAAGCAGAAAATTATAAAAATTCTATGACAGAAGATTTAAGCAAAAAATAGCAGCGAATGATAAACCAAAAAATGATAAAAGAGACATGTTTAAAACTCAATGGTCAAGTTCATATCCTCAAAAACAAAGAGATTCTCTACAATAAGAAAAAAACAAAGCACCCCTGATGAAAAATGGGCAAAACATCAGAACAAGCAATCCACAAAGGCACTGACAAGTGGCCCAGATGAGATAAGATGATAAAGATGAGGATGAGGTCCGCAGAACGGAACAGAGTAACGACACCCACTGCCCTGGTGTCGCCCGAGCTTGGGTGAGAGGGGGAACCCACAGCCCCGAGAGCCGCTTTGGAACCCATTCTCAGAAGATCTCTTCTCACTCACGAATGCGGTAATTCGCAGGCTGTGCGGGAAGATGTAGCACAAGGATGTTCATCCCGGTGCTCCGCCCAATGAGAGAAAACCGTGGAGACTTCAATGAAGGCTGGCTGCGCATGGCAGCTGGGACATTCAGTTAGCCAGAGAGTCACCATCTGACCGGCAAACCCACACGAGGGCGCAGACCCCAAGGAATCGAAAATAGGTGCCACACAAGTATGTGCTCGCACGTGCTCATAGACGCAGGACTCGCAAGGGTCAAAACGCGGAAGGGACCCAGTTCCCCTCCACAGCAGGACGGAGACCCACGGCGTGGCCCACGCATGCAGCGGAGCACTAGTCGGCCGCAGGCAGGAGCAAGGCTCTGACATGTGCTCATGTGTACACATGACGTGCAGGTGGAGAACCAGACACAGGAGGCTACACGGGGTGTGAGTCCATGCGTGTGACACGCCCAGACCAGGCTCCTCCGCAGGCAGGGAGGGGGCTCGGGGGGGCCGGGGGCTGGAGAGAGGGTAGGAAGAGACTGCCAACGGGCACAGAGCATTTTTCTGGGGTTTGATGATGGACATGACTGCATGACTTTGTGACTTTGATAGAAACCACTTAATGGCACACTTTATTTATTTTTAAATTTATTTATTTATTTGACAGAGAGAGATCACAGTAGGCAGAGAGGCAGGCAGAGAGGGAGAGGGGGAAGCAGGCTCCCTGCAGAGCAGAGAGCCCGATGTGGGGCTCGATCCCAGGACCCTGAGATCATCACCCGAGCCAAAGGCAGAGGCTTAACCCACTGAGCCCCTCAGGCGCCCCTATGGCACACTTTAAAAAGTTTAATTTTATGATATGTGAATTTCACCTCAATCTTTAAAAAAAAAAAGGAAAAGAGAAATAAATAAACTGGGTTATATTGGCAGACACAGTACAGCTATCAAAAGCTGTGAGAAAGATATTTGCCTACTGGCCTAAAGATGTTCACAATATTACACTAATTAGAAAAAAAAAGAGGTCGCAAAACAGGATTTCGATGACCTGTTTACAAGATGGGCGCATTCATACTCCCGCGTATATCTGCATGAGAAAAGCCCTAACCATCCTGGATGCAATGCTATGTGGAGTCCTGCACGGGTTCTGAGAAACCTGGTGAAATGGGGACCAACTTGTAGGCGGCAGCACACAGCTCGGTTGCCCTAGTGGCCCACTCGCCGAGGGTCACAGAGACCTGGCAGGCTGGGCTCTGCCTTGTCCTCGCACCTTTTCTGTAGGCCTAGAATTATTCCAGAATAAAACCTTTATTTGAGAAAAACCCGGAACAGCCGTCCCGAGAAAAGAAATTATCAGTGATCACATTTTCTCCGTGAAACTTTTTGGTATTTGCCGACCGTTTCTGACGCTGGTGACTTGTTTTTAATCAGAAAGAACTGCTAACCTCTGGACACAGGTCGGGCCGTGTGAAGCCATTTTTGTAAAGTTCTTTAATATCCGAGTACAATTATGCGACACGAACGTGCACTCCTGCGGGCCAGAGGTCCCAGGGTTTCTCCCTGGAATGTCAGGACAGGTTTTCTGTGTGGTCGCTGGTTCCTTATCATCATTTTGCTACAGCATTGGCGCCGTAGACAGGCAGCGTTTATGGAATAAAAACTAATAACAAGATTTATTTTTTCTAACCCCGAAACGTCCCCCACGGCCTGGTGGGGATTTGGCCAATGACCTTTCCCGATACCCGCAATAATTGATCCTTAATCAAATATGCAAATGGGCGCTTCAGGGAAAGACAGTGATTCGGCAACTTTGCTGATAAATAGTATTTCTCGGCCTCGCTCCCTGCCCCCACCCGCTGTCCCTTGCCCCCCCAAACCCCCCCTTCCGCAGTCCAGCCCCAACATGCCCCCCGCCCCACTGGACTCCTGCAAATATCTTTGGGCTTTAAGAGCTCCCCGGGGAAGCCTTGTTCTAAATGAGAAGTAAAAATCTAAAAAAAGCGTGAGGTTAGAATCAATATTCTCTTCACAGTTCCATCGATTAACAACCATATTCTTCATTTATTAATTATGAAAGGGGGTTTCAGAACCGCTGCCTCCTTCTTTTGCTGTGACATGGCAGCTTCCCCCCATCCCCGCTTCCCCCTGGCTGCATCCCCAGCTCTGGGGCCTGGGAGACCCCGGGTTCAGCATCCCCCAGGGCCGGGAGAGGATGAAGCGGGCAGGCACCGGTCCCCAGGTGCCCGTCCACCGGGAGCAGAGGCCTCTGGGATCAGCCTGGTGGCAAATTATTCTATTCCTTCGTTTCTTTGCTGGCTTTTGCCCTGTCTCCCCAGCTAGAGCATAAGCCCCTTGTGGGGCCTCACCTGCCTTCCCCTGCTGAGTCCGCAGGCAGATTTACTGGGGGGGGGGGGAGGGAGGCAGAGTCAGAGGTCAGAGGAGCGGGGACAGCCCCGGGGGAGGCAGAGTCAGACAGTGAGCCTCGGCCAAGGTCAGGTCTTGCCGGGAGGCCCTAGAAGTCTTGCTGTGACCCCCAAAAAAGCGGTAGCTGGCATCCCCCTCCCTACCCGGGCAGGTTTTGATCGGCTCAGCTGTAAAACGGGGCCTCCTTCCCGTGAGGGGATGGGTCATGTCAGCCCTTGTCGGGGCTGAACACGGTTCTCCATGTGTGGGTGCAATGACCTTGGTCTGGGAATACAGGGTGGAATCAGGTCACACGCACCTCGATCCCAGAGAGCAGTATCGGGACGGCCCGGAAATGGGCACAGAAAATGGAGACGCGGATGGATAGGCCGAGTGTGAAGCAGGTGGGCGGGTGGGCGGGTGCGCGGACGGGCTGCTGACCGACAGGCGGGTGGGCGGGTGCACGGACGGGCTACTGGACGGACAGGCGGAAGGACAGATGGACGGAAGGTGAATGAATCAGTAGATGTATCCGAGGGTGGCCGGCTGGGGGGTTGAGTAGCAGGGATGAGAGGTAAAGTGGTGTGTGGACGAGTGGGCCCCCAGCTGGTGCGCGAACGCACGGGCGCGGAGGGAGGGGACAAAGGATGAGTGGACGGATGAGCGATTGGATGGATGGATGGACGGATGGATGGACGCACTCGTGGCTGAGCCACGGGGGTGTTGGTGGATGCAGGCTCCCCGGCTGTGGGGGTGGATGGCTAAGGGGACGAACACATAGAGGCATGAATGCGTGGATATTGGTGAGCGCAGGGGTCACTGCGTGACGTGCAGCGAGTGTAGGGACGGCCTGCTGGGCGGACGGGGGTGGTTAGGTAGGTGAGTGCGGCAGGTGAGTGGACGGTTGTGCGTGGAGAATGGACGTATCGACCGCTGTGAGGGGGAGACGGACGGATGACTGAAAGGGTAGATGAGCGAACGGATGAATGGGTAAGAGTTTGGAAGCGCGCATCAATGGATGAGTGGACGGACCGACGGGTGGACGGCCGGACGGATGGATGGGTTGGTGGGTGGGTGGGAGGATGGATGGGTGATTCGATGAGTGGAGGAGGGGATGGACAACGGTGGACAGACGGATGGATGGATGCATGGGTAGTTGGCCAAAAGGCCACATGAATGGGTAGATGAACGGGTAGGAGGAGGGACGGTGAATCAGGGAGTAGGAGAGTGACGGGCGGACGGCTGAGTCGTCGCACACGGTGCTGAGCCCGTGCTTTGTGGGCCTGTGTGGGCGGATGGGCGATGGCTAAACAGGGGCGTCCCGGTGAAAAGGCAGGTGTGTGGGTGTGCCTGGGAGTGAGCCAGTGGGCAGGCGGGTGGAAGGACGGAGGCCCAGAGGGATGTGTTGGTGAATGGGCACATGTCCGGGTCTGTCCGCGGGGCGGACAAAGCTGCTTCAGGGTTTGTTCTGCCTAGGTTCCTGTGCAACCCCTATGCGCTGTGGAAATCCCCTCCCAGCACGGAAAGCCCTCCCAAGCTGTGGGAGGAAATCTCGTGCTGGCTCAGGAGCTGCCAGTGTCGTCCGCGGACAATGGCGCTGGGGTCCAAGAGGAAGGGGAGACCTAGAGGCGAGAACCACAAGAAGCAGAAATAGCCCCGGGTTTGGAGCTGCAACCAGGCCTAGTCCTGGGGATCCAAGAGTGGGGTTCCAGGCAGGGAGCGATACCTGGAAGGGTGGGGAGCCCAGAGACCCAGCCTCTGCCCTCTCCCAGCCCGGCCTCCTTCCTTAGGGACAGCCACCTCCGGCTGGCCACTGCCCCCTGCCCCCACCTTCCGCCTCCCCCCCACCCCGTGCCTGCCCGGCTCTGCCCGCACTGACCCTCCCCCCCTTTGGCCAGTCCGCGCCCCCCCCCCAGTCTTTCTCTCTGTGTGGGGTGCTGGGGCGCAGGGCCAGGCAGCGGGAGCTGTCAGCGCCAGAACGCGGGGAGGGGCACCTCCGCCGAGGTCGATGGGAGCGGGGGCCCAGGCTGCGGTTTACACTGAATCCACGAAAATCACCGAAGCTTGAAAAGTGCTCAATACGCATCGATCGCTCCATGCTGATCGGGCGCCGCCAGCGAGCCGGGAGGAAGGGCGGGCGGCTGCCCCGGCCCCACGCGGGACGCACCGCGCACCTGCCCCGCGCCTGCAGGCTCCAGCCTCAGAGCCCCACTGTGTGCCTGCAGAGCTGCCCCCCCCCGCGCCCCCTCCGCCGCCCTCAGAGCTGCTGGGAACACCCCCACCCCCCGCCGGCCCAGTGTGTGGCCGACGGGACTACAAACCCTTCTCCAGGGGTTTGGGGTGACACGGAATGAAGACAGGAACCCCGCTCCTCCACTACCAGTCTGTGTGACCCGCAGTGCGTTTCTTAGCCTCTCTGGGCCTCGGTTGCGTTCTCTGTAAAATGGGTACTGTAGCTGCGCCCGGTGGGGAATCCGGGCCTCCTTACAGCTGACCAGTTCTGCGTCTCCTTTGCCCCCTTTCTCTCTCAGCCGGGGGCAAGGGTCCCAGGCGGAGGGGCAAGCCTGCTCAGGCTTGCAGGCCGGACGCACCCTGGGGCACTCGGGAGACCCCGAGGACGGCTGGCGGTGACCAGTCCTTGAATGGGAGGTGAGTGGGCAGGAGGGAGGTCTGGTTTTCAATGCCAGAGTAACACGAGCCTCGGGGCTTGGAGTCACAGCAGTGGCTCAGCGTCCTTCCCTCCAAGCTCTGCCTGGTGCAGGCCCCGCATGGCCTGGACTCTTCCGCACCCCCCCGCCACCCAGTGCCCACCGGCCCCCCTTCCTCAGGAGACCCTCCTGGCTGACTGCATCCTGGCTCCCCAGGGACCTTTCTCTTCTTTTTTCTTATTTTTTTCTCCCCCTTGGGACATTTCAAGTCCAATCTGGACCACCCCTCCCTGCCCTAAGCCCTCCCATAGCTCCATATCTCCCATGGCCCATCTAGCTGCAAATCTAGCCTCACCAGCCATCCCACTGAGCCCTGCCCCAGACTCCAGCATCGCGGGGCTGTCCTCGCTGGTGCTGTCACCCACCTGCACTCTGTCCTCCTGCCAGGGTTCTGTCCCCACCCAACACGCCCGAACCCTTCAGGCCCAGCTGCGTCTGCGGGTATATCCCCCAGGCCAGGACTGGGGGCTCCCAGGGGGCTTTGGCATGTGGGAGGGTCTGCTGCGGGCTGTAAAGGAGAAAGAGGTAGGAGGTGAGGAGTGAGACATTTGTGGCTGAGACCCGGAGGGTGCTCTGGTGGGGACAGGGGGAGGCCGAGGCAGAATCTGCCTCCAGCAGCTCAGAAACTGAAGCCCAGCTGGGGGTCCTGCCCCCCCAGATCCCTCACTCACGTGTCGCATGACCCTGCACCCCCACTGGCCCCTAAGAGGGAGGGAGGAAAGGGAAGAAAGACCAGTGGCTTCCCTCTCCAGCTCCCTTCAACAGACCCCCTCTCTCAGACTCCTGACTCTGGGACTCCTCCCTCCCCCACCCTGGAGTCTCAGGCCACACCCCAGGACCCCATGGGACCTATGCTGGAGCAGGGGCTGCCCCTTCCCCACCCTTGTGTCCTTCCCCCCAAAGGTCACGAAGCTAATTTCATTCCTCTGTATCTCTCACACTTCAATGATTAATAATTGAAGAAAATGTATTTCTTCGGGGGCCCGGGATAAATCAGAAATAACTACAACATTCGTGTGCTGTCTGCTGCTGGAGGGCTGGGGATGCCCGAAGGGAGGGGAGAGGCGGGAGAGGGGATGGAGGCTTCCCAGGGCCTGGCGGTCAGAACACCACGATGTTTTGTTTCAAAAACATCATGATGGCAGCAGCAGCAAAATTCCTTTACTGAGGACAGGCTCGGCGTCGCGGAGAGACTGTGCTGGGGCTTTTGAGGTAAAGGATCTCGTGCCTTCCGTCTTACAGATGAGGAAACTGGGGCCCAAACCACGGGAACTGGTTTGCCCAGGCCGCGTGGCTGGGGCTCAGAGTCAGGGGGTCCTTCCGCACACCCAGGACCCTGCCCAGGACCCCCCCCCCGCATCTTCCCTTCAGCTGGGATCTCCAGGCTCAGTCCCATGTGGGGTGGGGTGCCTGACCCCACATGGAAGCTGTCCGCTCCCGCACCTGCAGCATGGAGGCTCGATTAGACACACCGTGTTCCCAGCAGCACGATTCACAACGGCTAAATGGTGAAAACACCCCAGTGTCCATCCACAGATGGAGGGCACACATGGCACCGTCCATCCCTACGTGGGAACCCGGTCCAGCCTCAAGAGGGAGGGACCCCGAGGACACGGGGCTCAGCGAAAGCAGCCAAGACCCAGAAGGACCCGTCCCGCAGGTCCCCACTCCCCGGAGGGCCCAGAGGAGTCCCGTCCACACAGACAGAGAGGAGAGCGTGGGAGCCGGGGCTGGGGCAGGGGTGGAGAGTCCGTGCTTCGTGGGGACAGAGTCTCCGTGTGAGACGGAGGGTGGGGCTGGTCGCAGGACGGGGTGAGTGTGCTTCCCGCCGCTGAGCTGTGCGCTTAGAGACGGCTAAAAGGTGAATTTAGATTTTTAAAAAAAATTTTTTAAATTTATTTAACAGAGAGAGCGAGATCACAAGTAGGCAGAGAGGCAGGCAGAGACAGAGGGGGAAAGAGGCTCCTTGCTGAACGGAGAGCCCGATGTGGGGCTCAAACCCAGGACCCTGAGATCATGACCTGAGCCGAAGGCAGAGGCTTAACCCGCTGAGCTACTCAGGTGCCCCTAAAAGGTGAATTTAATGTTGCGTATACTTTACCACAATTAAAAAATTAATTCTTTTCTTAAAGATCGTTTTTTTTTTCCGAGGTTTTATTTTCAAGTGCTCTCTCCATTCAGCGTGGGGCTCGAACCCACAGCCCTGGGATCAACAGTCGCTCCGCTGACTGAGCCAGCCAGGCGCCCCCAAACGGTTGCGGTTCCGCTCCGTGCCACGGTGTGGGTGAGCCATGAACACAGGAGCGCTGGGGAGGGAACCAGACACAGAAGGCCGCCCGGCGAGTGACTCCACGTGTGCGATCCGTGCACACTCGTGAACAGAAAGTGGGGCAGCGGGTGCCAGGAGCCAGGGGCCGGGGCGGGGGTGGCTCGTGAGGGGAACAGTGTTTCGTTTGGGGGAGATGAAATGTTGGGACCAGGTAATGGTGACACCTGCAGCCCCCGCGAACATCCCAGGCTCGGCCAAATCGTGCCCTTTAAAAGGGCAAATTTCCTGTGCTGTGTTTTCACCCCAACTGAAGAGAAAACTAGACACGGGAGAAGCAGCCCGTCCCCCACCCTGGGAGCCTGCCTGTGTTTGGGCGAGGCTGGCTCCCCACGGGGCAGGCGCCCCTGGTGCTTTGTCCCCGGTCTGAGAGCCCAGGTCCGGGGGTCTCTAATCTCCACGCTCTCCCCCGACGCGAGGTCGACCTGCTTCACTCAGCGGACGCCATTTTGCTGTTTCCCACAGCGAAGGGGGCTGGGCCTGGCCTTGCTGCCCAAGGGCGGTGGACAAACAGCCACGCCTCGCGCGCGGGTGGGATGCTGGGCGCCTGTTGAAGACAGCGGGGCAGGAAGACGGGGAAATACGGCCACACGGTAAAGGGACAGGCACAGGCCACGTGACAGCTGGAGGTCACACGAACTCCTTTCGTCAGAGCCCCCGGCCTGTGTCGGCCTCCTCCCAGCGTCCCCGCCCAGACCCGGTTGTGCCCAACAGTTCCTGGGACCCTGGAGAGGACCACCCGCACGGCCCCCTCCCCCGGTGCCCACCTGGAGCGAGCTGAATCGCGTGTCCCCCAAACTCACATCCACCCAGAGCCTGAGAACATGCATTTGCTTGGAAACACCATCTGCACATGTAACCAAGTCAAGATGACGTCATCCCGCGCCAGGGAGACCCCAAAGTCCAGCGAGTGGTGTCATTACAAGAAGAGGAGAGACGTATAGCGACACGGATGGAAGACAACCAGGGATGGTGGAGGAAGGGCTCCGGTGAGGTCTCAACAAGCCCACGGCTGCTAGGAGCTGCCAAGGACCCCGAGAAGCGGGAAGAGGCTGGAAGGAGACTTCCCTGGGGGTCCCAGCCCTGGGTCTCAGATGGATACATCTCCGCTGGGCAAGCCACTGAGACTGTGACACCTCACGGCAGCCGCCCCAAGAAAACCCCACAGACCTTGGGAGAGGGAAGAGAAGGCTGGAAGGTGCGGGGAAGGGCTGTGGTGCCCCAGGTGCTGGGTGCCGGCCTCCTTGTGTTCCCACCACACTCATGCCTCCCAGAACTCTTCATTCAACACCATGACGGACCTGCCTTTAAAGATAGAGGCCAGGGGCGCCTGGGTGGCTCAGTGGGTTAAAGCCTCTGCCTTTGGCTCAGGTCATGATCCCAGGGTCCTGGGATCGATCGGGCTCTCTGCTAGGCAGGGAGCCTGCCTCCCCCTCTCTCTGTGCCTGCCTCTCTGCCTACTTGTGATTTCTGTCTGTCAAATAAATAAAATCTTTAAAATAATAATAATAATAAAGATAGAGGCAAATGGTGATTCGGAAGGGGCAGATCAGCAGCTCCACGCCCCACCGAAGGCCTGCAGGCCAGTTTAGAGGACCTCTGTCACCGGAGAGGATGTGGGGGCTTGGGGCAGTAAGGCCCTAGGGCCCTCGGCGGACCCTGTACTTCCTCCCCAGCCTCAGCCCCCACTCATGCAAGGCCGCGGGGAGTCTGGCAATGGATTCGAAGACCCTCTTTTATGCCAGTGTCCAGAAGACCTCTGGGCTTTAAAACCAAAGACCTCAGAAGACTGGGAAGGAGAAAGGGAGGTGGAGGGAGGAGGAGAAGGGGAAAGGAAGGGCCTCGGCTGAACCAACACGCTGGCCTCCTCTTTCCTGTTTCCTCGTCTGTGAAATGGGGATACCTTACCCAACGCATGGGGTGTGCAAGAACCAACACGTTCAACACGCGCAAAGCACTTAGCCGCATGGGCAGCTCCGCCAACACCAGGCAGAAGGCGAATCTGAGGCAGAGAAGAGGGAGGACGGACCTGTTCTGCGGCAGCCGCTGTCCCTGAGCCAGCGACACCCCCTCGCTGGGCCTCAGCCTCCCCACCGGATGCCCACTGAGTCCCCACGGAGCCCCCCAGGGCTACCCCACGGCGCAGGGATGAACCGGAAGGTCCGAGCCCACTCAGCTGGTGGGCGGTGGGGACAGGATGCCAACTCGGGCAACCTCCGGGGTGAAGCCGGGCGCCCAGGGACCCCCCGATGGGCTGTTGGGACCGGGGAGGGTCCAGCAGGCGGCGGGCGCGGGGTGAGGGGAGCCGCCCTCGCTGTTGTTGTTATTATTACTGACGGCGGCGGGAGGGGAGGCGGTGGCGGCTGGCGGGGGCACCCGGGCCCCTCCCTTAAGCCCTTCTCCGAGCTTATTAAGCGCCTCGGGCCGCGGCGATCGATGGCCACTGGGCGCCGGCTGCTGCCCCCCCTCCCGGCCGCGGGCCGCGCATGCGCGCGGGCGCCCGATTGATCGCGGCCGCCCGGGCTCCCTCGCCGGGCCGGCCCCGCCCCTCCTCCCGCGTTGCCCGGCAACCGCGGCTCGGCGCGCTCCCATTGGCCGGCGGCGCGCCGGGCTCCCGGGCGGCGCGTGGTCAGTCGGTCAGCGCGGCCGCGGCGTGGCCGGGGGCCCGGCTGCGGGCGCGGGTCGATGCCGCCTCCCGTCTGACCTTTCCTGGCGCGCGGAGGGGGCTGCGGGAGGGAAGGGGGCCGGAGAGGACGCCGCAGCCGGGCCGCCTCGGAAAGAAAGTTTATTGACCCGTTTCTTATCTCGGGGCCGCACGGCCTCCCGCGGTGGGGGCGAGGTGGGGGGCGAGGCGGGGCGAGGACCCCTGCCCGGACATCTCCCCGCGCCGTCCGGCCCCTGCTGGAGCTGGCCCAGGCGCTGGCCCCAGTCCCCGCGACCCGAGGCCGGGGGTGGACAGTCCCCGAGAAGAGTTGCCGGGCCTCGGAGCCCCCGCCCAGCCCGCGCCCCCAGAAAACCGGCACGCGAGTCCACGCACTCGCCGCCCCGCGGCCGGTGCGGGGGGACAGTGGCTTCCAGCCCAACGTGGCCTGGCGGTCAAAGGGCACCAGCCCTGCTCGCTCGGAAGTCCGGTAGGGCGAGGCCCAGGCTCCCCGCTGCAGACTTCAGGGAAGACCTTGGTTTGGGGGGGGGTGCCCTAAACCTTCCAGCTCTGTCCGAACACAAAATCCCAAAGCCTCCAGCCCCTAGCTGGGTTTCCTAAAAATGAACACGGGAATGTGGTCCAAGGAAAGTTTATCATAAAGATAAAGATGCTGTTTTTAAAACGCCAGGGTTTCCTGTGTGGGGGAAACAGTGCTTCTTTCTTCGGGGCGGGAAAGAGACCGAATTACTCGCCATGAATGAGTGTCGTTGTTTTAATCAGTGCACACAACGGTTTGGATGCGCACTTCGTGCCGAGCGCGGTGTGGAGAGATGCACTTACCTGGCCCCAGTTACCCCCACTCACACACCGCGCACACCTGTGGGTTTCGCGGAGGGGGAACTGGCAGTGCATGGCCAGCACCGCTGGAAGGAAGTGGGAGAGGGCAAAGGCTGCCCAGCTGAAATCCGCGGTGCTCATTCTGTTCCGGGCCTGGCGTCCCCTGGCCTTGGTGCCCCTTGCTAACTGTACAGAGCTGGAGCCCCCATGTCACCCCCACCAACATTCTGCACTTCCCCTATTTTATTTCCATGCAAGCGGCACTGGAGGAGCGTGCAGCGGCCTTCGCATTTCTAATTCTTAACAGCTGAGGAAGGCTGCATTGAGGGTGGATGGTGGGGGGGTTATTCTTGAAAGCAGATGCTGGAATTCAATTTTTATTTTAACCTGGTTATTGAGTGGGGAGGGGGAGGGAGGCGGAGGTTAGCCAATTCGTGTGCAAGATGAAAACGCTGGGATTTATCAAAGGACGAGCTGTTTTAAAATGGCTGCTTGGGTCTGTAACATGGGAATGGCTCCACGCGGGTCTGAGCGAACCTGAGGGAGTGTGTCCGAGCGGGAGTGAGACTCCGCGTGCGTCTCAGTGTAGGACTGCGCCAGCAGACGGCGAGTGTGAGGGTGTGCACGCGTGCGTGTGTGCGCGGGAGTGGGGGCCTGTGTGCGTGTGTGTAAATGGGCACGAGTGGGGGTGCGTGCATTGTGTGAGGGAGTGAGGGGGAGGGGAGCAGAAGCTGCACGCCGCTGTGTGTGTTAAGTGTGCGTGCGTGTTTGTGCGTGTGTAACGTGTAAGTGTGAGGTGTGACTGGGTGCATGTGTGTGGCCCGGGTGCTCCGTATGTATGTCTGGTGTTCGCAGGTGTGTATGTGTGTGCGTGAACATGGAAGGGTGTGTGTGAGTGTGTGCACAAACGTGAGAGTGTATGGGTGCCCACACAGGGGCACACGCCGGTGTAGACATCTGTGTGCGTGCGTGTGCAAGTATGTGAGAACATGTGTGTGTGTGCACGTGTGTGTGAGTGTCCCTCAACTCCCCACTTCCTGCAGCCGCTGTGTCCCTGCCTGGCTGCCTCTGCTCTCCTGCTGTCCCCACCGGGGGGACTCTGGCCCTTCCCTGCTCTCTGCTTACCTGCCCACCTGCCCTTGGACCCCCGCTTCAGCTTCGCGGGTCCCCCAGCGCCTCTCCTGGAGAACTCTCCACGGTTCTGCTCAGGCATTCATTTGGTGAATGCTGGCACTGAGGGAGCTGGGACAGGACAGCTGGACAGGTGTCGCCGTGCCATGAGGCTACCTGCCCAGTCTGCCTGTGCCCAGCACCCTGACACCATTACCAGTGTGGAGGCCCCCTTGATAGAAGAAGCCGAGGCCTAGATAGCAGGTCCCCCCACCCCAGGGTGTATCTACCAGACCATCACCATGCCAGCCAAGATGGGGGAGTCAGCTGCCCTCGGACGCTGTCCCCATTGGACACGGCTGGGCGCATGGATTTCCGAAGTCATCTCCCCATCTGGCTGCTTTATTAACCCAATTCGACTGATCTAGTGATTGACATGTTTGCTGATTGACTTCTCCTGCCCCTCCAGGGACCTGGGCCCGGTGCCCCACCTCTACCTCCATGAGTCCAGGAGGAGAGGGGACCCTGGGACCCCCTCACAGCCCCATGTCTCACACACCCGGTCACAATCACAACAATATGCTTTCGGTGACCGTGTCAATAAGAGTGGAACTTTCCGGGAGGCACGTGTGCCAACACCTGACAAACCTCACAGGCATGTGTGAGACGCAAGGTTGACGAGGACAAGAACATTCCATCTACCGCCTTCCCCACTGGGCCCCGAGTCCCTTAGAACTAGGCCGAGCACATAGTAGGTGCTCAATAAGAGGTAAATGAATTCCCCCGGCCCATGTGTTCCACTAGAAATCGCCTCACGGTACATGTACAGAAGAGCATGTCCCCCGCGGTGTTCGCGGTCCAGCAACCGTCGGGAAACACCACGAAGAGCCAGCAACAGGGCGTCAGGGAGGGCAGTCGCAGGCCAGGCGTGGCACAGAGGCGAAGCCCTATATATTCCAAGGCCTACCTGGGGAGCAAGCCCACCAGTCCCAAAGGAATTGGCAACACGTATCCCTGCAAACCTGCCCCAGAGGCTTGGAGTGGCACTTGTTGACTTGGCTGCCCACAAAGGAGAGATTGAAGCAACAGAAACCCCCTGTCCCAGCTCTGTGGCCGTGAGTCCCAAGCCGGACTCAGGTTCCTCTGAGGCCTGGGGGACACACTGTCCCAGGCTCGCCCAGCTTCTGGGGTTTGCTGGCCACCTTCGGTGTCCCTCGGTCTGTGGACACGTCACCCCGTCTCTGTCCGCATGGTCACATGGCTTCTCCCCAGGTGTGCATCTGCGTCCAAACATCCCCTTCTTACAAGGACACCAGGCCTGTCACATGAAGACCCACCCAAATGGCCTCGTCCTAACCCGGTCAGATACAAAGTCCCTCTTTCTAAATCAGGCTGCGTTGCCAGGTTCTGTGGGGGACACAGTTCACACCATAACCATGAATAATGTTGTGTAATAGTGGTTCATTAATTGTGACAAGTGCACCACACCGTTAACGATGGAGGAAAGTGGGGGGACAGTGTGAGAGAGCCCCCACATGCCGCTCGCCTGAACCTATTCTCAAAGGAAGAGTCTTTTAAAAAAATAAAAAAGAGGGGCGCCTGGGTGGCTCAGTGGGTTAAAGCTTCTGCCTTCAGCTCAGGTCGTGGTCTCAGGGTCCTGGGATCGAGCCCCGCGTCGGGCTCTCTGCTCAGCGGGGAGGCTGCTTCCCCCCCCTCTCTCTGCCTGCCTCTGCCTGCTTGTGATCTCTGTCTGTCAAATAAATAAATAAGATCTTTAAAAAGAAAGGAAGGAAGGAAGGAAGGAGGAAAAAAAACGAAACGAAACCAGGCACAAGTGCCCAAAAGCGTGTGGAGAATGCCGGCATCTGAGAGTGGGCACAGCGGCCCGAGCGCTCATACTCCTCGCAGAACGGGGTGGCCGAGGAGGGTGAGGCGCAGGGGAGGCTGACTTCTCCCT
This sequence comes from Pteronura brasiliensis, assembly GCA_004024605.1. NCBI lineage: Eukaryota > Metazoa > Chordata > Mammalia > Carnivora > Mustelidae > Pteronura > Pteronura brasiliensis. Next base: position 24,393 of record PJEN01007398.1, on the reverse strand, counting down.
GTGTGATTGCTGTCATGGTTTACATTTTGTCCCCCGTGCACTGATCACTTGCTCAAAAACAGAAGATGTAACCAAATGTGCAGATCCCTATTTTGTGATTCGGCTTTCCTGACGGTGACAGGGAAGCCTGGTCATCCCACCCCGTCTTGGTTTTGGGTGACCCCATCGGAGGCTCTCCCGTCCCCTGAGATCCCTGACCACTGGCCTCCGCTCCTCCTCGTTCAACATCTTTGGGCGGGAAGGAGGCAGGGGCAGCTCATAGCTACAGCTCAGTTCCCCCTCTATCAGGGAATGTTATCATCTGCTTTTCCTGAAAACAGTGCTTGTTTTCACTAGGAAATAATAGTAACTCACCCCTGTCCTGGCAGCCCCTCCCTCTCAATAGTGCAGGCCCTCTTAACCCTGAGCTCCGCCAACCGCCGGGCCTTTGCACATGCTGTTGCCACCACCTAGAATGCTGTTTCCACTTCTCTTCACTTAATTAACGCCTGTTCCACCTGCGGATTTCAGGGCAAAGGTTGACTTCTTAGGGAAGCCCCCACCCCCAGCCCCTGTTATTGTGGGTCGTGCTGTAAGCTCTGCCGCTGCAGACTGTGAGCTCCCCTGTGCCCTGTGTGCACAGCAGGCGCAGCGAGGATCCTTTGAGCAATCGCGCAGAGGACGAAACCAAACTACAGAGGCTACAGCCGTCTGGAGCCCCCTCCCTGAGCCCCCAAGCCTGGGGAGGGGGAGCAGAGGCCCCTACAAGGGCCCAGCCCCACCTTCTTTTCTCAGCCTCCCGGCACCCACCCACCTGAGTGAGGCTCAAGCAGCCCATTAAGCGATTTTTTCCCTCCACTTACAGCTACCGGCATCGACAGGGATACTCAATATCTGAGAGGCCACTGGCCTTGGAAGAGAGATCGCAGCCGCCTCGATAAAATATTCTCTCTTGTCCGTGCCTCCCCCACCCCCGCCGGAGCTGCGTGCCAGGTCCCCTCCTCTAATGAGCTCCGCTCTCTCCTCCCCAGTGCGGATGAGACGCTGCCCCCTCCTCAGGCTTCCCAGCTCAGCTCAAGGGTGGGGGGTTGGGGGGGTGGAAGGAAAATCATTCCCCCTTGCTCCCTGTCTAGGTTCTGGTGGGGCCACTTCTCCCAGGAAGTCCTCCCAGATCACTGAATCCCAGGCTCCAGTTCCTCCAAAGCATGAGGTTGGAGGTGGGGGGCTGGGGTACACAGAGGGACCGGGGTCCGTGTGGGGTCACACGGTAATGTCCAGATGCCAAGACCCTCCTCTGTTTGCCCAGCCAGGAGAGAGGGAGAGATAGTCTCAGAGATCCCCAGCCCTGTGGGGCCAGGGCTCACCCGGGCAGGATCGGGTGAGGGCACAGAAGCCATAGGAATGGGGTGGGATGAGCCTGCGTGCAGGGCTGGAGTGAGCCCCTCGGGATGCAGTGGTGATGACCTGGACTGCAGACAGGCCCCAAGTGACTGCGCTGGGCCATCCAGCCTGCCCAGGGGGGTGGCCATGGAGACTGAGCCCCGTGGCGAGAGGGGGACCCTCCAACGGCCAGGCTGGAAGGGAAAAACCTCCCCAGGCCCGGAGCCTCTGATTCTGGCTTCAGCACCAAGAACAGCTCCCCACTCTTTCCAGAGCTCTGGAGGGGTCCCCATTGCTCAGGGCGTCCACAACAGGACCCCCCCACCTCAGTTGTCCCTTGGATAGACCCCACTGCTCCCTGCTGGGTCCGTAGGGTCCTCCTGGACCTCAGTGTCCTCACTAAAGTCAAAACAATGCCTCGTCCCCAGGAGGTGGGGAGGATGCCCTAGCAGCCCAGATCAACGCTGTTTGTGAACTGAGTTTCCGGTTGCGGGCGGTGATTTTCCTCCGCATGTCCAGCACTGCAAAGTCTGCACAGGGAAGGCACCCGGGGCAAGCGCCGGCTGAATGCACGAGGGCATGATGTTTCCAAAATGTCAAATCAGATCCCAGCCTCTTGTTACAAAAGGGGAAACTGAGACTGGAGAAGAATGTGGCCAGATTCCAGAATCTTCTCTCCAGGCTTGAGGGCCTCCTGGGCAGGGGGAGGCAGGGAGGGAAGAAGGCCTCTGGTGGGGGAGGGGTTGGGAGCACTGTCACCCATGATCGTCCAAGTACTGACCCACACTGCGGGGCAGAGGGGACAATGCCACGGTCCCAGAGCCCCAGCTCTGGCCTGGCTCAGGAAGCCCCAGGCTGGAGGGTCCCTGGAGGGGAGTGAAGATGCAGGGGTTGGGGTGGGATGGGCAGCAAGGTCCCCATCTGGGAGGGGAGGGGAAGGTGCACAGAGGAAGGGCCCTGGAGCTGGGCTCTGCAGGTGGGGTAAGAGTTTCCTGGGGCAGGCGGGGGACGAGGGAACAGTAGCAACCTGAACAGAGAGATGAAGAACATGGCCCACTTGGGAAGAGCTGGGAGGGCTCCCCGCTCCAGGGGAGGCAGGAGGTGCACGGAGGGCCAGGCTTGTGGCCGAGGGCTCAGCCATGAGGATGAGGAGTGGGCGGGGATTGCCTGGGGGAAGGGCTGCACAGACGGACCCAGGCACCCACTTGGGGGGAGACCAAAGCCTCACCCTCCCTCCATTCACCAGACATCAAACCCAGCCTCCCCCCCTTCCAGGATATTAATTTTTCAGAGAAGAAAGTGCTTTTTGTATTTTTTCCAGGCAAAATATTGATAATGGGCTTAATGTGCCTTTCCTGCTTTTGTGTGTCGAGAGGGCTTTTCCAGCTTGGCTGCTGCGCAAGCCACGCACCAGCCCCCCAGGCCCCAGCAGCAGACCCTCCCTTGGCTGCCCCGGTGTCTGCAGAGTGGGGGGTGTGGACGCCGCCGAGCGGGTGGGCGCAGCCCCCGCCTTCCGCGAGCTCCCCACCTCCGCCCGCACAAAGCCAGACACTCGACGCCCTCGTGGGTCGATCCGCCCCGCGGGGGGGCTGGTGTTGCCAGCGGCTCCAGGCTGAGATACATTTCAGGTTGTTTGAAATGTGCCTTCCTTTCTCTCCCAGCGACTGAGAGGCAGGGAGGTAGGGAGGCCCGTCCGTCCCTCCGTCCTCTCACTGTACGTCACCCGGTGACTGCGCACACTGCCACATACCTGGCCGGGTGCCATTCATCGGGGTCACTGCCACCACTTGGGAAGACCCCAGCCCCTGCCCCCTTGGGGCTCACAGACCGGTGGGAGAGAGGGGTGCTGAGCAAAATACTCCCGGGACAAAAGTACAGCAGCACAAGTCGCGACGAGACCACTGTAGGAGAAACACAGAAGGCTGAGATCATAAAACAGCGAAGGGCTGGTTGACTAGGGGGGCCAGAGGGCTTCCCTGAGGTGGTGATGGCAAACGGGACCCAGAGGACCAGGGCAAGTGGCCTCTGCTAAGAGGGACAGTGAGGAGCTCAGCCTTCCTCTGGAGGGAGCAGCCTGTGCAAAGGTCCTGAGGCATGGCAGAGCAGCATGTGCTCTCTCCGTGGTTCTCAAATGTAAGCATGTGGGGATCCCCTGGACGGCTCACAGAAGCCCAGACAGCCCGTGCCCCACACCTGGAGATGCCCCACATGGAGGTGCACTGATTCAGCAGGTGGGGTTCTTACTCCGAGAGCCCCTGCATCACGGGAAGCTGGCCAATTGCCTGCTGAGATGCAGACATGAGCCAAACCTACAGGGGAGGGCCGCTGGGGGCCCGGGAGCCACACGACTCCCCACCCCACTTACTCTCTGTGTGCTCTGGGAAGGCTCCCTGAAACCTCTAGACCTCAGTCTCTCCATCTGGAAAATCAGCACAATAAACATCCCAGCTTCCTGCAGCTGGAGAGGAGTGAGCCAAGAAGACCCAGGTCAAAAGCTTGGTGCAGAGCCCAGCACACAGTAGGCACTCACTGAATGTAGGTGCCCATAAGGAACATCTGTGTGATTGACTAAGGAGCAGGAGACCTTTGCTGGGCCACTGGCAGACCACGTGCAGCCAGCAAGAGCCGCCCCCATGTGCTCGTTAGCACCTGCTGCGTAAGAAACACACACGTCTCTCCCAGCGTCAAGCCACACGCGTCTATTTATGGCTCGGTTTCCAGGCGTCGGTGGTCTGGGCATGGTCTGGGGGTCCTCTGCTTGGCGCCCCGTCCACAGTCAGGTGCCAGTCCGGCGGAAACCCTTTCCAGAGTTCTAGGTCCTTGTCCAAGCTCACCTCGTGGTCAGTAGGGTTCAAGTCCCGTGGCTGTAGGATTGAAGTTCCCGTTTTCTTTCCGGCTGTTGTCTGGGAGTGGGGTGCTCTCAGTCACAGGGACGCACCAAACATCTCCCAACATGTGGCTCCTTCCAGACCCCGAATAACACGGCACTTGCCTCTGCAAGGCCAGCAAGAGAGATTCTGCTGGGAAGGGTCTCCCACCACAACACACGACCATGGGAGAGATACCTACCACCTTTGCCGTATTTTAGTGGCTATAGGAGGGCATTAAACAGGATACTATGACGTCACTGGGTGGAGATCTCACGGACCATGCTAGCCTTCTGCTCACCACCCAGGACCATGACCGTGACTTCTGATGGCTACGAAAGTGTGATTGGCCATGGAAATGTACGCATTGGCCAGTGTTTCTCTTTTTGCTTTGCCTGCTGGGGAGCTCAGAGCCAATGCCGTGGCCCACCTGTGGCAAGGGTTTAACACCACCTGATGTGGGTTTAGGGGACTAACTTGTCTCCCCTACAGCTTCTCCCCATGTCTCATCTCATTTGTTTCTCAGGCTGCCTCGCCTCTCCGCATCTCCACCTCAACTCTCCGGACCCCAAGCAGACCAAGAAGGACGCTTGCTGAACCCTCCCTGGTGCAGACAGGGCAATGCCACCCAAAGCAGTTGTTAGAACGAGCCCAGGAACCAAGCAAATGCATGGAGTAGAGAACCAGGACAGAAGCTGGGCTGGACTCCAGACGACCGGGTTTGAGAGCTGAGGCTACGGGCACTGGACATCTTCAGTGAAAACAGCCACGGAGACAAAGGGGCCTGGAGCAGGCTGCTGGGAGTAGCAGGAAGATGGCGGGGCAGCGGCCCCTCCCCTGGTCCTGAACCCAGAGCTGGGACGTCGTGGGATGTGGCACGAATGACCGTCCACAGCGGGCCTCTGCCCACACGCCGACCTGCTGCAGGGAGGGTGATGCCGCTTCAGGGAAATGAGGATGAGAAGGCCTGGCAAGTCCACGCACCAGCCCGCCCAGCTGTGGAACTGGCTGGCTTGACCCAGCAGCCCTCCTGAGTCCCGGGGGGCCGGGGGGCCGAGGCCTGTGCTTTTTCACGCTGTGTGGTCAGCTGCCCTCGTGAACTGGATGGGCCCTGACCCAGCAACCCGGGTGCAATAGAGCGGACCTCCCAGGTACACGCTCCTGCCGTGTGGGGGACACCGGGGCACCCCAAACTCTCGGAGCCTTGTCCAGGGACTCCCAGGCTGGGGAGAGAAACCACAGGCCACCGGAGGGGAGCCCGAAGTGCTGGGAGCAGAGGAGACCTCATGGGACAGGGTGGGATCAGCACAGGGCCGACTTGGGGTGCTGTCCACAGACTCCCCGAGCACCCCCTTCTGAGCTATCCTCTTTCCTGAGCTGCGCCTTTCTGGCCCAGCCCACCCTTCCAAACCTAGACCCAGGTTTGCATCAGAACGACTAAGGCATGTGAACCCTTACCATGCACCAGGGCCGGGTCCGTGCACCTAATTTGTAGGGTTCACAACAGTTCGACATGATCCCTGTTTTCCAGATGGGGAAACTGAGGCACGACACCCTGAGCGCATAACTCAGAGTCCATCAGCAGGATGCGCTCCTCTGCCTGTCCCCCTCTCCCCCCACCCCGTACCCTCTTTCCCTCCCACCTCCCAGGCCCAGCTGGAATCCCAGGCTCAGGCCCTGGTCCTTTGGGTCCCTCTGCCCTCACCACCCACCTGGTTTCGCTCCCTCGGTCTGGACCAAGGACACAGCTTGGTGGCTTGCCTGTCACAGGCATTTTCTAGTCATCTACCAGGTGCACTCAGGTTCGCCCCGTGTGCTTTATGTCCATTTCACAGCTAACTGAGCCTCTGGACGGGTCAGGCATGTGTGTAAGGGCTGCTGCTCCGGGACCCACAACACGCCCTGGACTGTGCAGGGCGAAGCCTGTGGAACCAAAAAGGTGCTCGGCTACGTGCCCTTCATCCCCGGGTAACACGGCACCCGCAGGAGGATGGCATCCCCAAGGTTAGCGGTCAGCAGCCCCACAAAACAGCCGAGGTGGGACTCCGTCTCCCCACGCAGGAGATGGGCGAGGGAAGGAAGCCGCCCCTCAGGGGCTGAACCAGCCGCGGGGCCGTGTGGGGCCGGGGCTTGGCCAACACACACCCACCACCCCATCTTTCCTTCTGCACCTGGGCTCCGAAGGTCTTCGATTTTCCCAGGCAGCTGAGGGGCACCTGCTCTGAGAGGTTTTCCCACCTGGATGATGAACGAGGGGTCCACTGGAGGACCCTCGACCCTTCCCAGCCCCTCTCGTTCCAGCAGGTGCTGTGACCCCCCCATCACGGGACCCTCCTGAAGAGCCTGTGCCAGAAGGATGCCCCCAGTTTCTCATTCCACTGCATAATCCTCCTGTCTCTCCCCTCCGGGCAGGGGTGAGGGAGGCAAGGGCGGGTGGAAGTTCTGCTCTGCCAGGTCCCCGGAGAGGCTGCTGAGAGGGGCCTGTCTTCGTGCCTCTGAACCCCGGGGAGTTCGATAATAACAGAAATGTTGTGTTGTGTTTGTGTTTTTTAAAAGTGAGGGGGAGGAAGAGAGGGAAGCCCCCTCCCCGTTCCTGCCAGCCGAAGTGCAGGATTTATTACGGAGGCAATTACGGAGGGAGGCCGTGGGGACTGCTCTGAGGGGCCGGGTGCTCGTTAGGGAGGTGAGCTGCCCCACAGTTACAGCTGTCCGCAGCCGCAGAGGGAGGGAGGGAGGGAGGGAGGGAGGGAGAGGAAGAAGGAGGGAGGAGGCCAGAGAGGAGGGGGGGAGTGGGGGAGGGGAGGGGCAAGGGAGGCGAACAGGAGGAGCCTCAAGGCTCCTCCTCCCCTACCGTTGGGAGAAACTGAGGCCACCCTCAGCCTCCCCACCCAGCTCTGCCTGGGGGTCCCCCAAGGATCAGGCTCCAGCATTCACAATGTGGCGGGGAAAGGTGGCCTTTTCCAGGAGGAAAAAGGTGCGGGGAGGCTGACCCTTGCTTTTCTGGGTCCCTTTCACATGTCACTGACTGGTGAGGGGCAGGGGAGGCTCCAGGACCACCGCAGACCCCCCCACCTTCATCCGGGCAGTGGGCAGCCCAGCCCTGAAGAGGGGACCCCCGCAAGTGCGGGTGGGCTGTCCCTTCTGGTCTCTTCCCGTTCCCTCCCACAAGTGTGGGGGGTGAGGGGCATGGGGGTCTCTGAGGTTGTCCAAAGGACTAGGTCAGAGGGATGTTCTGTGTAGCTGGAACCCACAAGGCCAGCTGGGACAGTGGCCAGACCCCCCAGTCCTGCAGACTGTGCCTGGATCATGGCTGGGGGGGCCTCAGGCGGATCCCAGAACCCACCCCCCCGGCTCCTGTTTCCTCATCTGGAAAGTGGGTATAATTAGAGTGGCTGCCTCAGAGCCCCAGCTCCCTCAGCTTGCAGAAGTCACAATGGGGAGGGGGCAGGCAGTGGACATGGGGCTCTGCCGGGTGCATTACTCCCCAGGGGAATCTGGGACCCCCTCCACCTCCTGGGCAGGAAGGAGAGAGGTAGCTGCGGGTTGAAGGGAGAATGGTCTCCTCCCCTCAGTGGGACGCACCTGCCAGGCTCAGGAGTAAACAGTTCTGCCCCCCTAACCGCACCCCCTCATGGCATGGGGTCAGGTTCATTCTCTCCCCACCGCATCTATCATGAGCTCCATTTGTGCCAGCGAGTGTGGAAGGAGCTGTTCTCAAGGCTGCCCGGCCCTCTTCTGCTTGGCCTCCCCTGGCTGGCATTCAAGGCTTGGTCCTGACACCACCCCCCACTCTGCTCCCGCTTTATCTCATTGACTCATTCAACAAATACTTCCTTAATGAAGGAAACCTGGCCTGTGAGGAACCTGGGGACGGGTAAGGCCAAGCTCCCAGTCCCAGCCACTTTTTCCCCAGATCCCAAGGGGGCTTTCATTCCTTGACTCACCGACCTGGTGGAACTCCTACGCACCCCACAAAACCCAGCATCAAAGTCCTCCAGCTGGGAAGGCTGCTGCCCTCCCCCCAGTCCTTACTCAGAAGGAAGGAGGGCCCTGTAGTCTGCCCCCTTCCCCAAGCCCAGGAAATGCGCAGGGAGGGTGGGGAAGGACCTCGGCTCCCGGTGGGTCTGCACTGCCAGGTCTGCTCACATCCAGGGAGTGGCCCACCTCCCTGCGACCAGCTTGGACTCGTAGGTTCTGCTTGGTGGGTGTGCAACCCCCTCCCCAGTGTCAACTTCCCAGGATCCCTCCGAGAGGGACCCCCCAACACCCAGGGACGCAGCAAGGGTGTTGGGGGCAGCCAGCCCTGCGGGGATGGTGGTGAGGAGTCCTTGCCTCCCCCTACTTCCTGGCCAAGCGGAAAGGTGCCACGTGTTCAGATAAATGGCACGTTAATGGGGCGCCAGGTCAGGGCGGGGCTCCGCAGCCGGATGCCGCCCGGGGTTATCTGGGGCTGAGGCCCCCAACCCTCCCGGAGCAGGAGGGGCGTCGTGCTCACTCCCTCCTGGGGCCTCGTCTCCGCGTCTGGAAGGTGGGCACTCTCCCAGGCCTGTTCTCCCGGACCCCGGTGGTGGTGGGGGGTCTGAGACCGCATACTCCCTGAGTGTCGAAGCCGGCCTGCTGGGGTCCGCAGAGCCAGCGCTGAGACCCCGGACAAGGCGACTCCTGAAAGCGTCCCGAGGGCGGCCCAGGCGCAGCCCGGCCTGGGCCCCCTCCAGCCCCCAGCCTCCGCCAACCCACCCGCCGCGCCCCGCGCGCCCCCAGCTCCGGGATCCGCGCACCCCTTTCTGCTAGGCAGAGAGCGTCGTGGATTAAATATACATACATATTTACATTTTTAATTGTTGAAGGAACCTCCCTTCCGGGAAGAACCAGAGGGCGCTGGGGGCTGCGAGGGGGCGGGGGTCTCGCTCAGGGGCGGAGGCCCGGAGCTTGGCGGCAAGGGTGGCGCGTGGGCCTCTCTGGAGCCGCGCGCGCGACGCGGGTTTCGTTGCGCCGGGGAAGTCCTCCGCGGGCAGAGCCCGGCCCCAAGAGGTCGGCGGAGCGGGGCGGTGGGGCGTCCTCCAGCTCCCCAGCCCTCCCGGTGCCCCTCCCTCTTCCTCCTGGAGGCCTCAACCCGCGTCCTGCGCGCCTGGCCCCAGTTTCCCCGACTGCTCAATGCTGGGCAGACCCGTAGACTCCTCTCTAGCTCATGAAGAAGGAGGGGCGATCTCCACAGACCCGAGAGAAGAGGGGTCGGGGCCTGAACGGGGGTGGGGGGCGCGTTCGTGTCCCGGCCCCCTCTTGCTGCGCCTCCAACTGGGCCTCACCCTATTTACAGGGAGGCTCCCCAGGCTCTGCCCCACGCCGGGCTGGCAGGTGGAGGCGGAGGGAGGAGAGCAGGCAGACCTCAGGCGCCCCTGGGATCCCTCAGCCCCTGCGGGTCACTCTCCAGATGGGGAAACCGAGGCGGGGACGGAGGTCCGGGCGCCCTGCGGCTCCTCCCCGTCTGGGCCTCGACCGCCCACCCCAGAGTATAGTGTGATGCCGTGGGGGGAGGGAGTCCCTCCTCTCTGTTCTCGTGACTCCCGGCCGGCGGAGGCCGGGCCGGCAGGGGAGGGGACGAGGACCCGGGGCCCCAGGGACACACACACACGCCCCTGCGCCCAGCGAACGCCCAGCCCGGGTGCCCCCCGCGCAAACAAGAGCGATGTTTGCCGAGAGCGCAGCGGGCGGTGCGGCCCAGGAGCGATGAGGATTCGATGGAGCCGCGCGCTGCGGCGGGGGTAGCGGAGCCGGGTTGGGCGCGGGGATCGATCGAGCGCAGCTGTCGCTGACACGCCCGCGGGAGCATCCACCCCGGGGGCCAGCGCCCTCGGGCGCCGCCGACCGCGGGCGAGAAGCTCGGGACGTCCGGCCCGCCAGGGGCGAAGCCCCAACGTCGTGGCGCCCCAGGGGCCGGCCCTCGGAATGTCCCTGAGCCCAGTGTCCAAAATTGGAACCTCCCCGCGCCGCGCGCACAGCCCCTCCAGGACACCCGGCCAGGCCTGAAAAGCCCAGCACCCTCTCCCCAAAATCCAAATGAAGTCCAATGACCCCCGCCCGAACGAAGGCGCCAAAGTCCAGCGGGAGGGTGCCGGCCTACAGGTGTGCGTCGGCCGGGAGTTGGGGGCGCCCGCAGGCTTGCGGGACTGGAACTGGGGGCGGCTGGAGGGGATGTTCATCGCCTCTATTTGTTAAGACCCGACTCTAATAAAAACAGGGGTGCGCAGCGGCCAGTGACCTCCATTTCCGTGGGGACAAATCAAATCACAAAATCAGCCGCGGACCATGGAGGGATCTAGCAGATCCTCTGCAAGGGAAAACTTTGGGTACATCCTCCCACCCCCATTTGTAGCCGAGATGCTGAGCCGGAACCAGAGGAGAGGAGGTGGACGGCACTTCAGGGGAGTTTCAGCTTGGGAGGGGGGTGTGGTTGGAGCTGCAGACAGGGCTGGGCTCTCCCGGTGGGGAGAAGGTCCGAACTGGGCACCGAGAGGGTGGCCGTCAGCCGGGAGACAGCCCAGCGTGGGCACACTTGGGGTCCCAGAGTCCATCTCCAATTTTCGGGAGGGGGCGCGGATACTGAGAGCATCCGCGAGGTGGCCAAGGTCCGGGTAGGAGCGAGAACGGGGGTCTCCCTGCCCCCATCCGGCCCACCCCTCCCCTGCCGCAATTTGCCTAATGACCCAAGATCGATCTGGGCCCGAGCCACCCTCCTGCCCCGTAGCCGGCTCAATTCTATTTTACTAATTACTAAAAGGCCGCTGGTGGGGGACGCTGGTTCAGGGGTTCTAGGGGGTCTCCTCCCTCGCTTGATGTCCGCAAATTTTTTTTCAGTCTCCCGGTAGGAGCGCAGCTTGGAACCAGATCCCTGTTCCCCGAGGGAGTCCAAGTCCACGCCAGCCTGAAGGAGGCGGGGTGGGGGGGCTACCTGCACGGGGTCGGAGGCCCTGCCCCTGGCCCAGCGGAGTCCTGGCGCTTGGGGTGTCCCGAGGCCGGAGAGCCAAGGGGGCTCAGTCTCCAAGCCACTGGCTGGCGTCTTTTCTTTCAAAATGGACGCTTTCTTCGTTATAAAAGCCACACATGCTTGTTATTTAAAAAAAAAAAAAAAAAAAAGCAGTGATAATCGAGCCAGAGAAGATACATAAAGAAGGAAGCAAAAGGCCATGCGGTCAGGCCCCCCATGGAGCATCCTTGGGCGCGCCTTGGGGGTCCTTTCTTCCACCTTTGTTTTCCCACCCTGACTCCTCCACCCGGCCTGGTCTGCCACTTGGGCCTGGGATGTGATCATTTTATGGAGGCTGATTGATTTTTAGATCCCACGATTATTTTTAATTATCTGTGATTGTTGGAGGGTAGGACTGGGGGGCTCAGGCTGGGGCTCAGCCCTGTGTTACCCGGCTCCTAGACTCAATCTGCGTGGGGTAGGGGGATGTTAAGTTGTCTGGACCTGTCCCTCTCCCCTCTCTGTCTTCCCACCCAGAAGATGGGTGTGATAATATGTAACAGGGAATCCCACAGAAACCCCAGAATGGAGAAGCCCATGGACTTGGACCCCAGGCCACGCTAGCGCTTGCACAACACGGGGGAACCAAGGACAAGCCAGGCCATGGTGCTCTCTACCCCGGGCCTGAGGCACATGGAGAATGGTGGCTTGACACCGGCTCAGGGTGGGATGAGGAAAGAGTGTGTGCCTGTTAAACAGTAGGTGGCTACTAAATGCTGAGTCCTAAGCTCGAAGCACTGACGGGTTCCCTTTAGCCCTGTCCCACCCCAGGACGTGGATCAGGCCATCCCACTGTCTGATCCCTGCAATCTGGTCCCGGTCACACAGGCCCCCCAACTCCCTTGCGCTTAGAGACTGCACCTCTCCCTCTCCCATGATGGTGGTCAGGAAAGCCCTCTCCTCCTCATCGCGGAAGGGAAAATAGACACAGAAAGGGCTCTGCATTGGGGTGGGGGGGACAAGCTCAGCGCTGGTCCACATCCACAGGAGAGAGGGGTGGGGGAGGGGGGCAGGAGTTTTTCTGGGTGGGGGGCTCCCTGCTGGGGTATTCTTTCTCCTGGCAGCTCACAGCCCACATCCTCCCCACCAAGATGGGAGTGCAGGTGGGGGGGCCTCGGCAGAGGCCTCACTAGCTTCCCCCCCACCCCCGCAGAGGTTACCCTGTGCGGCAGATGATCTAGGGAAGGAGGAAGGGAGGGTCGATTTTGGGATTCCGTCCCCCACTCTGGCCTCGAGACAGGGGCGCCCTTTGGGGTCTGGCCTGGTCACAGGGATGCATCTTAGCCCAGCAGAGGGACCATGGAAGGGGACTTCTCTCTGAGTGTGGGAGGCTCCCTGTTCCTCCCAGTTCCCAGGGGTCCCTGGGCATCAGATGTCTCCAGGTGGTGAGGAAAAGGAGCGCCTTCGCTCCCCACCCAAAACAGAAAACCTGGCATTGGAAGCTGGGGCTTCTTAAGAAGCCGAGAGGACACATCCTCTGCCCACCGGCTCTGGAAGAGGACTCAGACCCTTTAAGGGTCACCCCCCCCCAGCTGCTCCTACACTGGGGATGGAGGAAACTAGAACTTGGAAGTGGGAGGTGTCTCTGGCACCCCTGAGGACAGGTGCTCCACTGTGCAGCTGGGCAAACTGAGGCCCAGGAGCCCACACCTGGAAGCAGATCCGGACATGCAAACGGGGGGGGACCCAGCCCCAGGACCCCGCTTTTCAGCCCCAGACCCCCCAGAGAGGTGGGTGGCTCTGGGAGAGTGTTCCGACAGGGAAGCTGAGCCTGCAGGGGCCCTGCCCTCGGGGGTCCATGTGCTGTGGGGGAAGACAGGTGGATGGTAGGCCCCCACCCTGCCACATTCCTATGGGCTCCCTGGAGACTGACTGGGGGGCGTCAAGCAGGAAAGTAAGCTTCCCGACCCTCTGGGGAGAGACACAGAAAGAGAGAGGCAGAATGAGGGCCCCAGCCCACCTCGGGGGAGTCTGCCCTAGGAACCCCGACTGTTGTGCCCGGTGCACCGGGGAGGCGCGGGCGGGCGCAGAGGCAGAGGCAGGGGAACCCCAGAAGCCCGAATCCGGCCCACTCCGGGAGCGGGCGGAGAGCGAGGCGGCGGGAGGCGGCGGCCAGGGGAGCGGGTGGGCGGGGGTGCTGACGTCAGACCCGGGCCCGGGCGCCGGCGGCCGCTCCCCCGCCACATCCTGGTGGCCGCGCTCGCAGCCGGGCCGGGCGGTGCGCCGCGCAGCCGGGCAGCCTCGCGCGCAGCCACCGGGGAGCGGGCGGGGGCCATGCGGCGGCCTTGAGCGCGCCGGGCCGGCGCCGAGGAGCGCGCGCGGCAGGCGAGCGGCCGAGCATGGAGCTGAGCCTGGAGAGCCTGGGGGGCCTGCACGGCGTGGCCCACGCGCAGGCGGGCGAGCTGCTGAGCCCGGGCCACGCTCGCTCGGCGGCGGCGCAGCACCGCGGCCTGGTGGCGCCCGGGCGCCCGGGCCTGGTGGCCGGCATGGCGAGCCTCCTGGACGGCGGCGGCGGCGGCGGGGGCTCCGGGGCCGCGGGCGGCACGGGCGGCGCGAGCGGCGGCGCCGACTTCCGCGGGGAGCTGGCGGGCCCGCTCCACCCGGCCATGGGCATGGCCTGCGAGGCGCCCGGGCTGGGCGGCACCTACACGACGCTCACGCCCCTGCAGCACCTGCCGCCTCTCGCGGCCGTGGCCGACAAGTTCCACCAGCACGCGGCAGCCGCGGCGGTGGCCGGGGCGCACGGCGGCCACCCCCACGCCCACCCGCACCCGGCGGCCGCGCCGCCCCCGCCGCCCCCGCCGCAGCGCCTGGCGGCCAGCGTGAGCGGCAGCTTCACCCTCATGCGCGACGAGCGCGCCGCTCTCGCCTCCGTGGGCCACCTCTACGGGCCCTACGGCAAGGAGCTGCCCGCCATGGGGTCCCCGCTGTCGCCTCTGCCCAACGCGCTGCCGCCCGCCCTGCACGGCGCCCCGCAGCCCCCGCCGCCGCCGCCGCCGCCTCTGGCAGCCTACGGCGCGCCGGGCCACCTGGCCGGGGACAAGCTGCTGCCGCCCGCCGCCTTCGAACCGCACGCCGCACTGCTGGGACGCGCCGAGGACGCGCTGGCTCGCGGGCTGCCCGGAGGCGGCGGCGGCGGCGGCAGCGGCGCGGGCGGCGGGGGCACCGCGGGGCTGCTGGCGCCGCTGGGCGGGCTGGCGGCCGCCGGGGCGCACGGGTCCCACGCGGGCGGCGGCGGCCCGGGCGCGGGAGGCGGCGGCCCCGGGGCGGGCGCCTCGGCGGAGGAGATCAACACCAAGGAGGTGGCGCAGCGCATCACGGCCGAGCTGAAGCGCTACAGTATCCCGCAGGCCATCTTCGCGCAGCGTATCCTGTGCCGCTCCCAGGGCACGCTCTCCGACCTCCTGCGCAACCCCAAGCCGTGGAGCAAGCTCAAGTCTGGACGGGAGACCTTCCGCAGGATGTGGAAGTGGCTGCAGGAGCCCGAGTTCCAGCGCATGTCGGCGCTGCGCCTCGCAGGTAGGAGCGTGGCGCGCAGCGGAGAGCCCAGGGCTCCGGCTCAGGGCTCCCCGGCACCCAAACGGGTGGCCGCAGGGCACCCCAGCCCCTTCTCAGGCCGGGGCCGTGCGCCCGGCCGATGGCTCAGAACTCCCTGGCGGGAGGCTGGAGCGTGATCTGTGCCCCCGCCCGTTTGTATTGTCGCCAAAAGGGAGAGAGGGATCGTGCCGCCTTCACCCACCCCCCCAGCAGCCCGCTTCGCCCCTTCGGGATCGGGGAGGGGTCCCTGGTTCCTTTTACACTGTGGGGAGGATCCCCGAAGCAGCCTGCAAGGTCGCTCATTGTGTGTGTGGGGGGGGTGCTGTGCCCCAGACCCGACGCTGCTGTGTCCTCCGATAGCCACTCCCCTCCTCCCGAGGAGCCCCCCGCTGCGCTCCCAGCTCGCGGCAGAGAGCCCAGACCCTGCACCGGGTGCCGGGCCCAGGCGGCCAGGGCCGGGCCTGCGCTCAGCCCTCCGCCCCAGCGCGCGCTTCTTTGTAGCTCGGCCTCAGCGATCGATAGCCCCCTCCCCCGCTCCGGCCGCTGGCAAAGGTCACCCGAGAAAGGGCGGGGGAGGGGCGGCCCCGGGGACCCTCGCCCGCAGGCCGGGAGGCCTTCACACCGGGGCCGGCTGCCCTGCGAGGTTGCTTCTGGCTGGAGAGCGCGCCCTCCTGCCTGGCTTTTCCGTTTTGTGTCTCCCTCATTTCTGCCTGTCTGTAGGGACAGACCGCTGTCTATCATTCGCTCGCTCTGGTTCTGCTCCTGCTCCTCATCCTTTCTTCTACTCTCCGGTGCTCTCTCCGTCTCGCTCTCTCTCAGGCTGACTCTCAGCCCCTGGCCCCCTGGGGACCGCGCTCCCTTCCCCCCTCCCAGCTGACAACAGCTGGGTCCACACCTGCCCCCAGCGAGGCCGCCAGACCAGGCCCCCCTCTCCCGGATGCCTGTGGGGTGCAGGAGAGCCCCTGCCGCCATCCCCACAATGGGCCTGACCCGGAGTGGGGTGTCTCTCCCTGGCCGCAGGGGGAGGGGGCTGCGGCTGCCCCAGCCGAGGGGACAATAGCCTGGCTCGGTGGCCGGATCGATTGCTTCTCTGCGCACAGGGGCAAGAGGAGCTGGAGTGCTGACTCTCAAACCGGGCGACCCCCGAGTGAGCGGGGAGGCAGGGAAGGATCGAGCCTGGAGTCCACCCAGGGAGCGGGTGGCTGGGGAGGACCACCACGGAGGGTTGCAGCGGGTCTGTGCGCGTTCCTCCCCGCCCCCAGGCGTACCGGACAGCCAGGGGGGAGCCTGCGCTCGCACATGGCCTCAGTTTCCCCCGTGTGCCGTTGGGGTGACCAGCGGAGCCTCCTATAGGCTTCCTAGAGTCTCCACTTCAGGGAACAGAAAATAAATTCTCCCTCCTACGTACGTGGCAGCTGACCCAGGGTGACAAGCTAGAAATGGCATTAGGAACCTAGACAGGGCTTGTGTGAGGGCAAAACCTGTTCTGTCCTGCCCCTCCCCCGGCCCCACGTGCCATGACCTGGGTGTGCTCCCAGGGGTCCCTCAGTCATAGCACACGCGGCCACAGCCTGCTCTGGGCAACATAGGTGACATCAGGGACCGGAACACACACCCCTGTGCTCTGGCCACGGCCATAGCCTGAAGGTGCGGTACACCAAGTGGCACTCTTTGAGACCGGGCAACCGACTCGTGGCATCTGACCCCTGCAGCCACCTTCTGCTTCGTCCCCAGTGCAGGTACCAAAGGGGACAGAGTGTCTGACTTGGGCACACCCCAGAGAACACAGACCACTTTCCATTTTTCTCACCGTCCTCCCCTTCAGTAACTTCACGGCCATTCACGCATTCGGCAGCACCTTCCGGGGCCCCAGAAGGACAGACCGCAGGCAAGGAGTCCCCAGCTGGGGGCTGCTGCGGGCTGAGTGGTGCCAGCGGGCAGGGACACACTTGGGCCGTCCCTTCTGATCCACCTGTTCCACGCCCCAGGCCCTGGGCGCCCCCCACAAATCTCGGGCGCTCCGGGCCACGGGGCTGGGCCTGGGATGTAGAGGCGGCGGGGCGGCGGCAGGCGAGCGGTAATTAGGCTCCGGGAAGCGCAGAGGCCTTCAGTTCCGGTGGCTGCGCAAATGAAAAGCGGTTAAGTGGCGGCAAATCGTAGTGCTTAGGGCGAGGCAACGGGGCGCGTCCTCCTCCCCAGTGCTGCGCCCCACACAGTGGCCTGGCGCGCCCCCAGGGTCCACGCCTCCCCCCCACGCCCCTCCACGCCCGTGGCAGGACTCGCCTCCCCGCCCTTGCTCGCTGCAGCCTTGTCCGCGCCCTCGCCTGCCTCCGGCCTACCCGCCTCCGGCCTACCGGCTTGCTGCTCCGGGACCGGCCACCGGGCTGACCGCGGGCGCCGGGGCCAGGAGACAGAAGGACACACGCAGAGAGATGGACTCGGAGAAGCAGAGATCCGCAGGGAGGGAGAGAGCGACAAAAACAGAGAGAAAGGAAAAGGACAAAACTGGAGACAGAGAAACAGACAGAAACAAAGATGGGGACAGAAAGAGAAGCCAAAGCAGAAACAGAAAGACAAAGAGAGACAGGGAGAGGGACAGCGACTGAGAAGGGAAAGCACCCGAAGAGAAGAGCCGAGCTTCCCCCCGGGCAGCTGAGTGGGGTCCCCTCAGCCTGGGTCTCCCCCCACCTCTCTCCTTCCCTAGTCTGGGGCTCAGGGGAAAGGGGTGGCGTCTTTTTTTTCTGTGAAGCACCTGAGGAATCTGGCTGGGCAGACCTCAGGGTCCACCCCATGGCCCTGTGCCTGCCTGTTCTCTGTGCCTCAGTTTACCTATCTGTAAAATGTTGGGGAGGTGGCAGGAGCCAGGTTCTGGGCCTAACATTCTGAGATTCTGGGACCTGCTAATCCGGGCAAGACCCATCCTGCAGCCCCTTCCCCCACCACCACTGTGGGCCCCCGCTTCCCACCCCATTCCAGGGTCCCGGGAGTGTAAGGCTTGCCAGCCTCCTCCTCCTGGAAGCCTCTCTGGCTTGAGCTCAAGCAGGAATTGTGGGAGAGGGACTGGGGGAGGTGAGGGGGGACTCTCAGCTGGGGCGGGGTGGTCGATGAATTCGAATTACCGTCTCTAATTCATCACTGCTGCTGGTCAATAGCTTTGGCCATCTTCAAATATTGTTTAAATTGCAACTCTGGAGGAAAAGTATTTTTTGTAACTGATCAGAAAAAATATATATAATTAATATCAGGTGGGGGCAGTTGTCCTCCTCCTTATCTCGCTGGTGAGTCGGGTGCCCCAGCCGTGGTGGGGACTAGCATGGAAACTGAGGCAAGGAGGGAACCATTTCTGGATTCAAGATGCTGATAAGGGGGGGCGGCAGGCCAGGCTGGGGAGTCTGGAAGGGACAGGAATGGACAGGAAAAGGCAAACCAGCCCCTCACTCAGGGTCAGGCCGGCACTGCCTGCCCCCAGCCTCTTCCCCACTCTGCAGTCACCATCCCAGGGGGGAGGGGCAGCGGGGGGGTGTCTGAGCTTGAGGGGGCCCAGCCCACAGGGTCCGAGTCCACCCGAGTCTCACTGGGAGGGCTGTGCAGCTTTCCTAAGGCCTGCCCAGGGACACCTGAACTCAGTAAAAACCTCACTTTGAGCGGCAGGGGGCCCTCGCATCTTACAGATCCCCCCAGGACTTCCCAGCAGGGGACTTGACCACATGGGCCTCACCAGGGCTCCCTCACTCGCTGGTGGGGTGGGAGGTGAGGATCTGAGTCTCTCTTTTCTCATATGAGAAATGGACCCAGTTAGACGCCCCCTAGTAGTTGCCTATGGAGGTTTTCTGGTCACCTGCTCCCTATGGAGACCTTCAGGGCACAGTCCCAGACCCTGCACCCTGAGGCCACCTCACTTAACCACTCCCCCCACGCATCTCTCCTCATCTTCAGGGGGGCCCCCACGGCAGCCCGGGATCTGAGAGATGCCTGGAGAGTGGACAGGGAGTCCGGCGGGCTCCCACAGCAATGCATGGAGTGAGGCGGACCAGGTCTGGGATTGTGTGTGTCCCAGCCCTGTGAGCTCTGCAGACACTCAGAGCGACCCTGGGTTCCCCCACCCCCAAACCGGGCCCTCCCTCCAAACTGCAAAACCTGGCTGGGACAGCCCCAGGACCCTGCCCAGGTTCAGGGATTCTGTGCTGCCGCTGTGCAGACAGGGAGATGGGGAGGGGCAGGCTCTGAGATGGGGAGGGGGCTGGCTGGGGTGCCTGAAGCCCTCCCTCTCTCCTGGGCTCAGCCACCAGGAATGAGAGATGGAATCATCTGGAATGACCATTGAAGCTAGATGTGATTATTGTGCCCACTTTACAGACTAGCAAGCTGAGACCAAGAGAAAGGAAGGCAATTCCCAAAGCCTCCCCCCACAGTGTGAGACAGAGCCAGTTCCAGCAGGAGGGAGAACAGACTCAGTTTCCCCAGTGAGAAACAGGGTGCCCCGGAGGTGGGGGGTGCAGCCCCTGATGGGCTGAGTCTGGAGAGGCTGAAAGGAGGGCTTGAGATGCCAGGGTTCCCACCTCCTGCAAATAGGAGGACAGTCCAGGCAAGTGGTCCAGCAGGGACAAAGACTGGAAGAAGCCTCAGGGGACTGAGGCAAAGGACAGGAAGATGTCTCTCAAGGTCATGGCAAGTTCCAGTTTATAAGCAGTTTGGCCCCTCAGGCAGGTGGACTGTGGGGGCTGGCTGGCGAGGCCTACTTGTCTCCCCTGGGGCTCCTCTGAGGGTTACAGGATCCTGGGCCCACGTGAGCTCCCCCAGGGAGGGGGTGTGGGGACCAGGTCCCAGCTTCCCCCATCCGACTCAGAGCCACCCCTGCCCCTGCTTTCCCTGGACAACCACCTCCTCACTGAAGCTGCCCTCAGGGTCAGCCTGGGCTCAGCATTGGATTTCCAGCCTTCCCTGAGCCCCAAACCCAGCAACCCCTTCCCGTCTGTGTCCGCAAGACAGGGACAGTCACACGCCCCCATCACAGGTAAGCACATGGACAGGTGCACACAGTGAGGAGCAGATGCTGGTTTTCCTTTATTCTCAAGTCCCCTTAGCCTAACATCCCAGAACTGGGCGGGGTCTCTCCTCCCTAACTTCTCTCCTGTTCCGTGCTGCTTCTGTCAGCCATCACCACTCTAGTCTGAGTGACCTCTGGTGCTACTTCCCTCTCCTCCTCCTCCTCCTCCTCCTCCTCCTCCTCCTCCTCCTCGCTGGTCTCCGGGCTCCACTCCCACCCCACGCTCTCTCCTTCAAAGCTGGAGGGCGGAGGGTGTTTCTTACGGTCACTTTGGAGCTCGTCACACCCCTGCTTAGCATCCTGCCAACGCATAGCCTCCCTAGATCCTAAGAGGCACAGGAAGCTTCCTTTGTAGCTGTGGAGCTACAGATGCCCTAGCTCCTGGCTGGTGGACCCCTGAGCACAAAGGATGGGAGGCGGGGAAGCCCAGAGCGGCTATGAGGAGCGATGCGCCCCTGCAGCTGGCCTGCGTCTTTGTGTGTAGCAGCAAGCTCAGCTTAACCAGGGGAGCTCAAGCTGGTTTGAATCAAGTTTTTAATTAAATATGGCCCTTGATCAATAAGGAAGGCAGTGCTAGCGGGGGATGGGAGAGGCTAGGCCTGGAGCCAGGGGCTGCCGTGGGACCCTGGGCAGTGTGCAGCACCTGCGGCCTCAGTTTCCCCCTGCCAAGTAGGTGTAGGTGTGGGTGGGTTTAGGAAACCGTCCTGCCTGTGAACTTGTTCCCTGCAGGCAGATGTGGGGAGGCTTAGACCCAACAAGTCACAGATTCGAAGCGGATGGAAACAGGGACAAGGAGATGGGTCCATGACCGGT
This sequence comes from Pteronura brasiliensis, assembly GCA_004024605.1. Taxonomy (NCBI): domain Eukaryota; kingdom Metazoa; phylum Chordata; class Mammalia; order Carnivora; family Mustelidae; genus Pteronura; species Pteronura brasiliensis. The sequence goes on along the minus strand of PJEN01007398.1, from coordinate 3,746 downwards.
GACTGCGGAAGGGACCTGCAGGGGAGCAAAGCCAGGTGCGCCAGGGGCCGCGGGTGGCGTTTCCCTCCGGCTGCACCCGCAGACGCACACGCATTCGCGCTAGGACACGGGGGCGCAGGCGCTGGCTCAGGAAGCCCATCCGTTGTGCTCGGATCTGGGTCTGGCGTGTTGGGGGCTGCATGCGCCTCCGGACCGCGGCCGGGATCCCCCTCTCCCCCAGACCCGTGCAGGCGACGGGGTCATCCATGCGCCCCCAGCTGGGCCCCCTGGAACACCTGTCTCGCTGGCCTCTAGTTACTGCCCGACTCCACTCCCGGATGCTTGGGGTGGAGAAAGGGTCGCACCCAACCACAGTGACGGGGGAGCCGGAACCGCGCTTCTCCGAACGCCGGGCGCATTCGTGCGCGCGAGCTGGGGGAAGCGTCAGGGCCTCGATTTCCCCAACAAGGCGAGCGCCGCCCGGCATTGCCGTGGAGACCGGCCACGGAGATGTGCCGCACTCCGCACCTCTGTCCTCCGCGGGCGTGGGGATCCCTTAAACCCGAGAGGAGCCAGCAGTGCACTCGCCGTCCGCAGCCTGGCGGGACGTGCGGAGACCGCAGGCCCCTGTAGGGCACACGCGCGAGGGCGGCCGGAGAGCGCCGGGGTGTGCGCTCCGGGCCTCGTGGGTGCAGCGCTGGGAGCGCGGACCACCAAGCGCGGGCTCCCCGGAACTGGGGCGGGGGTATTTCGCGTGAGCCTGGGGGTGGTGGCTGCGTCAGAGGCCTGCGACCGGCGCTTCACCCCCCCCCCCCCCCGCCTGCGCGCGTCCCTTCCCCAGATGGAGACTAGAAGCCCCAGCCTAGTGGGAGCGCGGGGACTGGATAGAGAAACAGGCCCCCGGAAGCAGGGGAGCCCAGTCCAAGCCGCCGCTCTCTCCTCCGCCGCCTCCGTAGACAAGGCTGCGTTATCATTCCCAGTGCTGGACATATTCGCCTCCTTCCAGATTTAAGCGGAGCAAGACGGCGGCCTCCAGGACCCTCCTTCCTGCCGCCCCGCTTCTGCCCTACGGAGCCGGCGCAACTTAATTGGGCAGCTAAAGTCCTCATTCCTTCTGTTTTCCTTTTCCTCTTTTTAAAACAACATCTCGGGAAGCCTGTTCTGTTTTGCTTCCTTCTCCACGACACCCAGAACATTCCACATCAGGAAAGAGAGTGCCTCCCTGGTCATTTGTGCCGGCTACGTCCTGTTCTTGTGGGCCGTTTCCCTCTAGCGCTGCCACCTCCTAGCCAGAGGACAGTCAGGCTGTTCCAGACGGTTCCGGGCCAGCCCCTGACCACCTGCCCGGGAATACTTGGGCGCGAGACCCGAGTTCTGTGAGTTGATCTGTTGATTGGTTTTTCCTAATCACTGAGGTGCTGGGTCACGTCCCCCTTTCTGGGTTGGCCTCTCCGTTCTTTTTTTCTTATCGCTCGTTCCTTTCCGGTCATCTTTTTCAAATCCATTTCCAGCTGCTGGCCTCTGTGGCTTCTTAATAGGTTTTTAAAAAGAAACTCCATGTGCAGGTTGGGGATGGGTGTGTCCGCTCCGCTTCCCGGTGTGAGGGTGTCCGAATGGGGGGGTCGACACAGCCCACAGTCTGAGTGGGAGCCACCCCCGACGACACCCCAGTCCCCCACCCCCAGGCACTGCACCCTTCAAATGGAGTCCCGGAGGGGGATCCTGCAGAAACACTCATTTCCCTGCTAAGTCTTTGAAAGTTTCAGAACTAATTTGAAAACATGGCCATTAAGATCCCATCTGGGGGGAGCAGTAGAGAAGGAGGGAGGAAGACCAGTCACTGGCTGGGGGAGAGGTGTACGGGGCAGACAGGGGAGGGGAAGGGGAGGAAGGGACGGAGAGTGGACGGGGGACAGGCCGTGAGGACAGATGAGGAGGCTGAGGCCTCTGACTGTCCTCACCTGAGGGCAGGGGTCTGGCTGTGCACCTGTCTCCTTGGAGATGACTCCGCGCCCACCATGGGGACCCCCTTTGGGCTCCCCCAGGGGTACAGGGTATAGATAAAGAGGGTCCATGTATCGACTCCAGGTCCCCTTAGGGACGAGCTGTGTGACCTTGGGCAAGTCACCCACCATCTCTGGGCTGGGGAGGCCATGGGGCAGGCTTCAGGGCAGCTCCGGCCAGTGGGGACAAGCTGTCAGGGTGGGGACATCAGGGCTCCCCACATCTGGGCCTGGGCAGCTGGTGGCTGGGGTGGGACGCGTCGCCAAGGAAACCAGTCATCATCCCAGCCGGAGACCAGGCTCCGTATTGAATTGTCTGCTCCAGGAAGCCTAAGTTGAGCACAGGAGGTGGCAGAAAGGGGAGGGGGGGACAGCGGCTCCAGCTCCAGCGCGCACCCCCCCCCCCATCCTGAGCTCAGGTGCAGGGGTGCAGGGGAGAGGGCAAGCAGAGGGGCCTAGGTGTTGCCCTGGGCATGGCACAGACGGAGGGACACAGAGGGACAGGTGCCCCATTGCTGAATTCTGGTGCTGCGGCCCAGCTCCTGTCCCTCCCTGTCAAACCCAGCCCTCCCAGCCGCTCTGGCTCATACTCTTGCCCTCCCTCGGGGCGTCCCTAGACCCCCCTCCCCATCCAAGACCTGGGCTAGATAGCAAGGCCCACCCTGCACACCTAGCTCTGTCCCCTGCTGGAGCGTCCTAGATGGGCTCCCAGCTGCCCCTCCCAGCCACACACGTGCCACCTCCACCCCTCCCTGCTCCAAGCAGAGTCAGCTCCGGCCCCCCCCCCACCGCCCCGCCCCGCGCCGCTTCCCATCTTCCCTGGGATCCTTAGTGACCCGTCTCAGACACCGGAGCTCGGCTGGCAGGTGAGGTCGCCCTGCCCCCAGCTGTCCCTATAGCAGCACTTGGCACACAGCAGCTGCTTGATAAAAGCATGAAGCCAGCCTGGAGGAAGGGACGGGCCCAGCGTCCTGCCTGGGTGCTCATAGGACAGGCAACTCCATGCTCCAACCCCCTGCCCCGGGGCTCCCTCCTGCTGACAGACAGGGACCTCGGGGTCACGGGGTGTCTGTGCTCACCTGATAAAGCAGGAAAGCAGTGTGCACAGAGTGTGCGTGCAAGACCGCAAGCCAAGACCCTGGTCCGCATGGCGGGGCAGGCAGCCGGGTGGTCCCCGGGCCACACCCCTGCTCAGACACAGTGAGGGGGGGGCTGGGCACATCTCTGCTGCCCCCAGCCTCATCACATCACACCCCCAGGTTTTCATGCCGCCTCCCCCTGACATGCACCTGTCATGCAGAAGTCTGCCGGCTGGCCCCTGGCCTTCCTACACACCCTCGGGGCTCTCCCCTCCTCACCCCTCCAGACACCCGCGCCACTGCCCACAGCCCAGCCCTTCGCGTGTGCATGGATGACTCTTGCTGGGGTGGCAGGATGTCCCAGTTACTTGCCTCAATCACACATCACCCTCCACCCCACCAGGTGCTTGTGGTGGCCCCACGTGGACACCCCGATAGGATGAGGGGGACAGGAAGATGCCTGCATGGGCAGCCCACTGGAGCGGCACTGCCCCACCCCCAGGCACCTGCTCCTGCCTGGTTCTGTGGCCTAGACACAGTGTACCTCTGGGAGACGGGATGGGAGGAGAGAGGAGAAGGAGCAATGGGAGGAGGAGGGAGGGGGGAGGAAGGAGAGGAGGAGGAGTAGATGGGAGGAGACAGAAGGAGAGGAGGGGGAGGAGCAGGGAGAGAAGGAGAAGGGGGA